>JALDNG010000977.1:0-74481 GCA_024349245.1 Neodontobutis hainanensis | reverse complement strand
AGACAACATGTAGGACGCCATGTTGGCTTCTACGCCCGGTTTTACTCAGTTCGATCACGTGAGCTGCGGTGCGAAGAAACCCAGTGTCGCAAACAAGCCAAACAGGGAGTAGCAGATAAAAGCGCCATCCCTGAGCACAGAGAAGTCCAGCAGCTTGGGAGCAGCTGTTTGTCTTTCTGGACTGGACTCTTTGGTTTGAAATGGATCTTGCTCAGCTTTGCCCTGCTTTGCCCAGTCCAGGTGAGCCTTGGCATCCTGTCCCACCGACCAGTGGTCGGCCTGTGAGGAGGACAGTGAGGTGACCCCGGAGTCCTCAGAGCCCTGGGACAGTGCAGACTTGATTGAGGTCCGGGTTTGCTCGTTCTCCAGCTCGTAGACTGCCTCCAGCTGTTTCAGAGAGACCAGCTCTTTCTTGGACTGAGCCTGCTCCTGCACAGGCACAGGCTTGATGCTGATTGGACAAAGAATAAGACCACAGCCCATCACAGAAGCCTGGATGATGCCCAGCAACACCAAGCAGTAGCGCCAGCCAATTTGTTTCTTCAGAACCGTGAAGGCTGGAGAGAACACAGGCACAAGGGATTATTGATGCAGAAAAATATCAATGACACTTGTATAATATCACTTTAATGTCAAAGAAAGTTAGAGACTGAGGACACACTGTACACAGAGAGGACTAGAGAGTCCAGAGGACAAGTCAAGACTGAGTCATTAGGGGACAGACTGAATCCAGAGAGAGGACCGACTGACTTTGTCCTTCTGAGAGGACAAAGTGAGTCCAGAGAGGCCAAACTGAGCTGCTGGAGAAGAAGTACGTTTCTGAGCACATATCCGTTTTGTTTTTAGTCAGTCACATGTTCCTGCTGGACTACTGTAACCATTCACATACTATGAAAAAGAGAGAAACGCTTCAATCTGCATTTTTACCACCAGGTGTCCCTAGAAAGGTACAAAGTACAAAGGACAAAGTAATCATTTTTAAGAAATGAAAGTGACACAAGGACTTGCACACAATCAAGTTTCAGCTGAAAGTGAAATGGCTCATTCAATAATAAAAATCTAACTGTAAGCTGTATAAGCAAACCTTCTATCTTCTTGTCTTTAAGGCTGAAAACCTTAGACTGGATCAAACACTAGGTGACCCACTAAACAAGTGGCCAACTCACAATTCTTATTTTTCATTTTCTAATTGATTTAGTTATTTTATTTTTCTTTTCTTTTCTTCAGAGACCATGTTTATAATTAAAACTGAACAATCATAAAACAACTTAAAACATACATATATTTATAACAGACACAGAAAACGCACTCTCTGACACACAGCACAGACAAAAGAAGTTGGAACAAACGATGGCAGTGAGAGCAGACAAAAACTATTATTAATTTTAAACAGTCAAACAATTTTACAGTCAGTGCAGATTTATGAGCGTTTAAGTAAAAATCCACTTATATAGTCCTGAAAGGCATTAGTTGCCCTAGTTTCTACTGTTGAGCTGTGGTTGAGATGAACAGTAATGAGTCTTTAATGAGCACCAACCTGGAGCAAATGCAAATACAGCAAAGGACTCTCCAGAAGAAGCTACAGAGATGACAAGGGCTCGGCGTCTGGAGAAGTACTGGGCCAGGAGTGCGACAGTGGGCAGAAAAGTGAGGCAGTAGCCCAGACCTAGAGAGAGAGCACACAAAGAGGGGACATGACAGCCACAGGGTGCTACACTGGCTCTAAAATCACTCCTGTCAGGGGCGGCACATTGTTCCACTCATTCAGCTCCAGAACCCCAGCTGCTGCAAGTCAAAAGGCATGTAAAGACAAAAGAAACAGTGAGAGAAAAGAGGCTGAGAGTTGGGTGCAGTCCATGTCAGAAGCATCAAATGCTAACTGAGGGAGCGCTAGCAGTGTAGGAAACACTAGTTGATGTGCTCGATTAGGAAAATATCAACAATTTGCTGTTCATCTGAAATGAAAAGTTTATTAATGTAGATTCACTTCAGTTGATTTCTTCCTGGTCGACAACATACTGTTTCTAAAATCTGAAAGAACATTTAATGTTTTTTTTTTTTTTTTTTTTTATGTATTCAAATTTACTCTTAATTACTTTATTTTTTTGCTGGGATATTTCTGTCTTTCACCAAAAAGGAATGCACAAAGGCAGAGTGACTTAGGCTAAATGGAACAGCTTAGGGCTGTGGGAAATCTAAGATGATGTCTCAGATTCATAATGACATTATACATATAGAATATTACTGATATTATACACATACAGTTGTGCTCATAAGTTTACATACCAAATTTGTAATTTTTTGGGGCCATTTTTTAGAGAATATGAATAACACAAAAAACTTTTTTTCACTCATAGTTAGTGTTTGGGTGAAGCCCTTTATTGTCAAACAACTGTGTTTTCTCATTTTATATCATAATGACAACAGAAACTATCCAAATGACCCTGATAAAAAGTTTACATACCCCAGTTCTTAATACGTGTATTGCACCTTTAGGATCAATGGCATCTTGAAACCTTCTGTGGTAGTTGTGGATGTGGCTCTTTATTTTTTTCAGATGGTAAAGCTGGCCATTCTTTTTGGCAAAACACCTCCAGTTCCTGTAAATTCTTGGGCTCTTGCATAAACTGCACGTCTGAGATCTCCCCAGAGTGACTCAATGATACTGAGGTCAGGAGACCGAGATGGCTAGTCCAGAACCTTCACTTAATGCTGCTGTAAATAATGACAAGTCAACTTGGCCATTATAAAAAATGGATTATCAGATTATTATTATTATTATACATTATTATCTGCTTAGACTGCTGCCCCGACCCGGCCCCGGATAAGCGGTAGAAGATGGATGGATGGATGGATTATCAGAAAACAGAAAAAGAATATTACAGTAAAAACAGAAACAAAACGAAGGCATTGGGCATAATAAACAAAGTGATTAAATAACAGAAGAAAATGCCACAGAAATAAATAAACAATATTTTGTGAGGGAGTTGGATTCTCTTTTATTAAAAACAACCAAATAAATATTGTCCCAAAAAGACTGCTTCATTTTAAAACACCACTGATTGGCATTCTCAATTCCTTGGATATGTTTTTATAACCCGTTTCTGTTTTATAAAAGTTCAGTTACCTTTTCCAGCGTATCCGTCAGCCCAGAAACTCACTGACCTTTTATACACACACACTGATTACAAGCAAACCAATCACAAGTGAGGAGGGTTACCTTTAGTGGCCATTCAAACCTGTTTGTGTCACTTGTGCATGTTATCAAGCCAGAATCACCAGGGTATGTAAACTTTTGATGAGGGTCATTTGGGTAGTTTCTGTTGTCATTATGATTTAAAATGAGTAAACACAGTTGTTTGACAATAAGTGGCTTCACCCAAATACTAATTATGAGTGAAAGAAATGTTTTGTGTTATCATTCATATTCTAAGAAAAATGGCCCAAAACAATAAATAAAAAATAATATATTACAAATTCTGCCAGGGTATAAAACACCCTGGCAGAACTTATGGGCACCACTGTACCTGTTGAACTCTGTTGATCAGAATCCAGCAAGATGCTAAAACCTGTCAGCGACTCTTTTGAGGATATTGTATACACATTTTTCTGCACATCCTGTTTGAATCTAATGATAATTTAAAGTTTAGTTTTTTGGTTGGTTTGTCCAGCTGTGGCTGCTGTGTGAAGTTTAAAATGGAGGCTGGTTCAGATACTGACACTGCTAGAGGTCCCTTTAGTAAAAAAAAACAGTGAACATTGATACCTGTGATAACGCCGATGGTGATGTACATCTCATTGATGGAGTTGGTGAAGCCTGAGCTGATTGTCCCCAGACTCATGAGGAAACCTCCCATCATCACCACAGGCTGGTAACCTAAGCGGTTGCACAGCAGTGTGGACAGAGGCGCTGCAACACAACAGTGAGTTTATTGTAGTATTTATTTAAAAATCAAGAATTTTAACACATAGCGTTGGACTTGATCCTGATTCCATTTCTTTACTTCGTTTCCTTATGTTGTCATTTGATGTTTTCTTGGAAAGCGCCTTGTGCACCTTTTGGCTGTTGTAAGGCCAAAAATAAAATAAATAAAATTTGAATGATTGATAGTAGTTAAGTTGTGTCACGTCAGTGTACGTTTAAACTGTGTGTGCTGCACTTCTCTGAGCCACCTGTGAAGCGTGAAGATGAAAACGCAAATGGAGATGACCCAGGACACTCTTCTGTTGCTCTCCCAAACTCCTCCATCAGGTCCTGCAGGAACACCCCAGACTCTTCAGAGTTCCATAGGTACAAAGCTCCACCACAAAGAAGGCAAGGGCCACAGCCCAGCCCCAGCCCCCGTCGGGCACCTCATGGTACACTTTGGCTCCCAAACAGTGTGTCCACATTGCTGTGGCAGGTTGTCTGTGATAAACACACAGGCGTTAGCTCAGTTCAGCAAATACAATAATACACTATACTTCAATGTGTCTCAAAAGAGGGGGTTTTATTATGGACCGTCCCCTCCATGTGGCATGAAGCAGTTTTACCAGACACTGCTCAGCTGGTGTGGAGTCAAATAGTTTATATTCATTTTAAAAAGTAACAGCTGTGATTTATTTGTGATGTGTAAGAAAGGCCAACAGGATTTTCATTATTCACACTGGTATCATTTTTAAATCATACACTTTGCTGAAGTAAAAGGATTACTGTGATAAGCTGGAAGTAGGACTGTTGCCTGTCCTGTATTTTAGCATCTGTCACTACAGCCGCCTGCAGGATGAGTCTTCTCCTGACAACTCCTGATTGTTCCTGGCAGAGTGTGAGGCAGAGTGGTTAGCATTCCTGCCTCACAGCAAGAAGGTTGCAAGTTCAAAACCCGGCCGACTCAAACATTCTCGCCCGACTCTGGTCTTTCTGTGACTGGAGACTGCATGTCCTCCACGTGTGACCTTGGATTCTCTCCGGGTCCTCTGGCTTCCTCCCACCGTCCAAAGACATGCATGTATAGGTTAATCAGCAACTCTAAAGTGTAGTGAATGGTTGTCCGTCACTGCGTCTCTACTGCGACTAACTGGCCACTGTCCAGGGTGTACCCCGCATCAAGCCCAAAGCTGCTGGGATAGGATCCAGTCACCTGTGACCCCTAACAGGACAAAGCGGTAGAAAATGAATGAAAATATTGTGGGTTCAAATTTGGGGTTTTGTATTTACAGCAAGTTCCCCAAACGTTTTTTTGTGGATTCCCTGAAAGACCAAGGAAACATGGAAGAAAACATGAAGATGTTTTGTCCATAATTTCTATCCACATAAAAGAATAATTTGAAATAATACATTAAAACTAAATGCATTTGTTTTGATTTAAAAAAAATAGTGTGTGTGTGTCTGTGTGAGACAGAAAATACTGTCCTGGTGTAAAACAACTGTAGCTGCAGACGTGACACAGAAGAGTCTCAGAGCCCCACCCTGAGTCCCCAGGAGCTGCAGAGAGGCATGCCCAAGAAAGCTTACAAGTAGTGGTGTGACGATCAGGATTTTTGAACCCACTCACCAATAGACCATCACTAAAGAAAAATATCAGCCAATCACTGGTCACCTAGCCTGGCACAGCCAGATGTGAGTTCTCTGTATATTCTGTAATGTTCAACAGCATCAATGCCACAACAAATAAACTGCATTTAAATATAACAATGCAGCACCTACAAATGTCAAAAACCCCTGCATTAAGTTTAGAACACATGATTAATAAACACCGGCAGCATTAAGAATTGCTGCAAATAGAAAACACACTGCATTGAGAGAAACATGCAATATACTATGCAATCTAAATCTTTTTTTAAACCCATGAATGAGTTTCATTTTGTAATGGATCTGACTGCTCACTCAGCAATGTGCTGATTGTGTAGCACAGGGGTATTCAATAAAAATGGGTTGATGTTTGTATAGTACTTTTCTTCTAGTAAATTTTTCTAACCACGATGGGTCTGGGAAATAAAAATAAAAGGATATGCGTTTAAATTGTCCCATTCATAACACAACTACAGCCTCTTGAACATTGTGGAGATATGTGTAGGTATCCACTGTCCTCTGTCTGTATTTTTTCTTTGTTTACATGAGGGGGATGTTTCTCATATGTCATGAAGTGACAGCTAACAGAAAAAAGGAAAATGCTAGAAACATCAAAAAAATGCTAGAGTTAAAAGCCACAATAAAACTGAATTTCACAGAAAGGATAAGGCTCAGGAACATGTATTTTTATTAACATCAACCTGAAATCCTGCATATTATGCTCTTTTATAAATGTGTGAGAACATTTTCAATACAAAAATAACCAATTCAAGCCAAAACACAATTGTTAAAGATGCAATCATAATTCATCTTTTTTATTCCTCTGAAAAAAACAGGAACAAGGAAAATGCACTGAACATTTCATTAGCATTAGTTGTTGCCAATAACTAAAAACGTAACTGTTTAATTGCATGTTCGAAATACAAAGATTTATTTCTGTGTTTTCATCATATGGGTAACATTTTAATTAAAATGCTCATGATTAGTTCTGTAGCATTTAGGATTTCTATCGAAACTGACACTAAACTCAAGACAAACTCATTGAGCCTAAAGTGTGGACAATGCAGAGTTTAATGCATTGTATATGTTACTCATCTCCAAACCCTCCTTTTAGATCTTTTCAGATTTTTTATAACCCAAATTAACATTAGATTCAAATGAATGCTGCTCGAGCCTAATGTGCTCAAAATTATATAATTACATGCATCATTTGCAAGTTTAAATTAGGTCAAATATGCGACAAATGACTACCTAACTTACAACAGAATAAAGTAGTTAACAGACAAATGCCCAACCCACCACATTATTAGATGTCTTCACTTTCGTCTGAGTTAAATTCTTTTCGATCCTGGCATGAAAACTGTCCAGTGCTGGTTCAGTTCTAGCTTCATTCTGTGATTATGACAACAGCCCGAGCTGGATGATAATGTGGTGTCATTCAGTTTTGACACAGAGCTTAGGAGCTGTATTTTTCTGATCAAATAAACGTTCTCTATCCATTCAATACAATAGTGAATGTTTATAATGATTTGCCATCACAGTGCAAAAAAGCAAAATTAATTGGATCATCTGAAACACTATGTTAATGTAGGCAATTTATTTTTTCTCTGTACCAAAAAAAATTAATGGATGCTTGAAAATTAGAATAGAATCAAGATGAAAGAGTGATTTTTTTCATGATCAAAATTCAATATGATTAGTGGATTAGCCAAGTAAGGTTGTTAAACACTGAATGGATGCTGCTAATACTGTTAGCCTATTCACCAGTCTCTACAAGAGGTTTAAATTAAAAAGCAAACACTTCCCCAAGACTCAACTTATTGACTATGGTTGTTTCTAACTCATTTATATAACTTTTGAATCTGCCGCTACTCTCATAGTAACTTGAGAACCCACATATCGGAATGCAGCACACCAATTGGGGACAGTAGCAGTTTGGGTGTTGATTAGTATAACTGTCATACATATTAATTCTGTTATTTAACATTTTTTGTTATATTCGTTTAATCTATTCATGAATATTGAGTGTTTAATTCAACAAGGAACTAAAGTACATTTGCGTTGCACACGGACATTTTCTAAAAAGGTGCAACAGGAAACGTTTACATTTTGGTGAAGGCAGCGTTATTCTCTATGTGCGGATTACAAGAGTAACTTGTGTTTACAATAGTTGCTCGTGTTTGAGCAAAGAAGTAAAGGAGATGTTTTTAATTTTTGTGTTTTGAACTGGGTATTTTCAAGAGAACTCATTGCCTCTTGGTTATATGCAGCCAGCGAGGCATGTGTATTACGTTTGTATTTCCCGAGTGTATTTGTATTTACTGCTTTATAGTGTATGTCAACATTTAACGGTGGATTTCACTGACGGTGAATGTGATGAAGGAGAAACCTGTACAACAAGCAGTACAGCCTACAGAGCCTCGTAGAAGTGAAAGAGATTGAACGTTAACAGAAAAAGGAAGGGAATTTCAAAAGGAAAAGGTGAAAGGGTTATTACTTCGCTTTGGCATTATTTATGAACGCTGGAAAGTTTTGACTAAAGTGGCTAAAAAATCTGTAATCAAACAAGACCCCAGTGATATCCTTCAAGAACACATTAAAAGGTATTTAAAAAGAGAAGAATCTGAGATGAACAGTGTTTATAATGAATACCGAAAGATTGACAGCCCAGCTCATGACATGAAACGCAAGTTGGACAGATGTGTATCCGTCACCAGAAATGTAATATAGAATGCACAGTCTCAAACTCAAGGAAATGAGGTGGAAATTATTTGGCCTGATGCTTCATCTGTATTTGCTTCTTCAACCTCCATTGTTTCATATCAGAGCAGTAATGCTAAGGCTAATTCTATTCACTCTCCTATATCCTCATTCAGAAGACAAAAAGCTGCTGCTGAATATGCACATACACAGGCTGTATTTAAGATAATGGGTGAGCAAGATAGCCACCAAGCAGAACTGCAGAGACTTGAAGCTGAGGATAAGTTTATAGTAGCAGACCAAGAAGCAGCTGCATCGACTCGCCATATTCAAGTAGAAAAGGAAGAAATTGAACGCAAGATAGAAAGAGACAGACAAGAAGCCGCTCTGTTAAAGAGACAACATGAAGAGAATACTGCAAGGAAAAGGTTAGTTGAAATTTTGAAAAAAGAACTTGAGCGTTTGGAAGAGCTAAAGAGGCTAAATGCAGCTAAAGCAAAGCTGCAAGTGTACAATTCAAATTAGTTCTATCCAACCCAAGATTTTGTACCACATAACTCTGAGGCTGAGTTGCCGACAGATATGCAGATAATCTACCAAACAAGTATTGCTTATCAGCATCCACCACCGCTCAGAGATGTGACTCCAAAAGTGAACCTCAAAATGACAAGCGAGAGCTGGTGAAGGTCTTAGCTGAAGCTATGACAGCAAACAGGCTACCCATTCCAGAGCCTTCAATATTTAGTGGAGATCCACTCAAGTTCAATCATTGGAAATCCTCCTTTAAGACACTTACAGAGAAAATGAATATTCCAACCGCAGAGAAAGTCTTCTTTCTTCAAAGGTATGTCGGAGAAACTGTTAGAGAAGTCCTAGAAGGTCATTTTCTGGCTGGTTCAGAAGATTCATACAATGCAGCATGGGACCTGCTCAATGAAAGATATGGCCAAACTTTTGTAATTGCCAAGGCTTTCCGAGACAAACTTCATTCATGGCCAAAAATAGCTTCAAGAGAGAGTGCTGAGTTGAGAAAATTTGTGGACCTTTTACGCAGTTGTGACACATTCTTAATGATGGAATTGAGAATCAAAACCTTACTGCCAAGTTACCTGACTGGTTAAGCTCCGGATGGAACCGACAGGCCACACAATATCAACTTCAACACAGAAAGTTCCCAAGCTTCAGTCATTTTGTGACGTTCCTTTTCAATGGAGGCTAGCATCGCTTGCAACCCCATTACATGCAGTAACTCTGATAAAAGCAAGGATCAGGAACAAGAACATTATGGTCTCCAAGAACCAAACTGTAGGTGCCAAGATCTTCACAACAAACACCACTAAAAAGGAAAATAGTCACATGTTTGTTTTGTCAAAAATCAGGACACAGCCCAAACAAGTGCTAAATATTAGGAGAGAAGCCAGTTGCTGACTGCGTAAAATTTATGCATAGTGAAAAACCAGTCCAAGAGCTGCAGTAACCGGATGGTCTGTGATTTATGCTCAAGAAGGCACCCCACATGCCTGCACGAAGAACTTTCAAAAAGAGACCAAGAACTAAAGAAAGAACAATCTAAGGAAAGAACTCAACCACCAGACGTCACAAAGGAAACAACCTCTAACAGAGTTTTACAAGACACTAATAGTACACAGACTTCAGCAGTAGTGCCTGTCTATGTGTCAACGCCAAGCGATCCGGACAAGGAAGTTCTCGTCTATGCTCCGTTAGATTCACAGAGTGACTCTTCATTCATTCTTGACGAGGTGGCAGATGTTCTTGATACAAACACTGAACAAGTTAAGTTAAAACTATCTACAATGTTGTCAAAGGGGACAACCATTCACTGTAAAAAACTTAATAGCCTACAAATAAGGGGCCTGTTTTCCTCCAAGAAGTTAACAGTGCCAACAGTTTACACTCGTGACTTCATTCCTGCTAATCACACACACATCCCAGTGCCTGAGACAGCAAAGGCATGGCCTCATTTAGAGCATCTTGCTGACCACATCGCACCTCAAAAGGATTGTGAAATTGGTCTGTTGATTGGGTACAATTTCCCACAAGCTCTAATGCCTCGAGAAGTCGTTTGTGGAGAAGAAAGCCAGCAATTTGCTCAGAAGACCGACTTAGGATGGAGCATAGTGAGTTATGGTGACCCAGGTGAACACTACGGTGATGCAATTGGAGTAAGTCACTGCAACCTCGTAAAACAAGTCATGCCAGAAGTGAATGCAATGGTCAAGCTTAATGGAGTCCACTCACTATGTTTGCAATACCCAGATCAGTGAAATGGTCACTCCAGATAACATAATTAAGATGCTGGAATCTGATTTCAGTGAGCAAGCTGGAGACGAGACAACCTTCTTCACTTCTTGGCTAAATTGAAAGACAGTATCAGACAGAAGCAAGATGGTCATTTTGAAATGCCCTTGCCTTTCAAACAAAGGACAGACCTAATCTACCAAATAATAAATCATGTGCTGTTCAATGTCTAATGTCATTAGAACGAAGGCTCAGGAGAGATCAACAATACTGCATCGAGAGATCTTTCTGCAGAGCAGCTTGTTGCTTCAAATTGGTGGAAATGCTATGATGGGAGAAGTCTATGGTGATGATCCGGAACTAAGAAAGGCTCTGGTGCCCAGCACCAAGGTGAGGGAGGAGAGGTCATTGTTAGAGCGCCTAACAAAGTTCTCAGACTGGAAAAGAGCTGTCAAGGCTATTGCGCTTCTAAAGCGTCAAGCTAAGCAGATCAAAGGCATCAAAGATAAAGTAAGTGGAGCAACAAGTATTGAGGAAAGGCAAGAAGCAGAGTTGTTTATAATCAAATTGGCTCAGAGGGAAGCGTTCAGCAGTGAAAGAAGAGGTATAAAGCAAGGCAAAGAAGCAAAACCCAAAGTCAGAGTAAACAAACTACACAAAACTTAGTCCGTTTGTAGATGAGCATGGTGTGCTTAGGGTTGGAGGACGTTTGACAAGATCTGTTCTTCATCCTCATGTCAAGCATCCGGCCATTGTTCCAGATAAGAGTCATGTATCGTCACTGCTTATTAAGCACTATCATGAAAGGGTGCATCATCAAGGAAGAGGAATAACAGCCAATGAATTGCGATCCAATGGAGTATGGCATAGGATGCAGCAGCGTAATTTCCTCACATATTTACAAGTGCACAACATGCAGAAAGTACCGAAAGAGTACACAAGATCCTAAAATGGCGGATTTGCCAGAAGAAAGAATGGAAATGACACCTCCTTTCACATATTGTGACATAGACTGCTTTGGACCGTTCTATGTGAAAGAAGCAAGAAAGGAACTAAAGAAATATGGTCTTAATTTCACCTGTATGTGCTCTAGAGCCATACATATTGAAATGCTTGATGACCTTACTATTGATGATTTTATGAATGCATTGCGTGGATTCAACGCAATATGCGGACATGCAAAACAGTTGAGATGTGATCAAGGCACTGGGTTTACGAGGAGAGTTCATGAATGCAATGAAATATTTGGGTCATGAACAGTTAAAGTAATACGGATGTGAGTTTATAATGAATTTCCCATCATTGAGTCACATGGGAGGCGTATGAGAGAGGCAAATAAGGACGATCAGAAGTGTTTTAACTGCAATGCTTGACCAGTCTGCTAAACGACTTGACAGTACTTCGCTCAGAACCTTTCTGTATGAAGTGATGACTATTATAAATAGTAGACCTCTGACAGTAGAGCATTTAAATGACCCAACAAGCCTTGAACCTCTCACGCAATCACATTATTATGATGAAGTCTAACATAATATCCCCACCTCCAGGGAGTTTGTGAGTCAGGATCTATACTTGCGCAAGAGATGACGCCAGGTGCAATTTTTGGCAAACGAATTTTGGACAAGGTGGAAGAAGGAGTATCTCCTTAATCTTCAGCAAAGACAAATATGGCAGAAAGAGAAGAGAAATACGAAGGTTAATGATATTGTCAACCTGCAGAAGGACAGTTCTCCACGTAACCAATGGAGATTGGCAAGAGTGACAGAGGTGTATCCGAGCTCTGATGGAGGGGTTTGAAAGGTGAAACTGTTAATTAGTGACTCGACCTTAATCAGCCAGGGCAGACGCATTTCCAAGCCAGTCTACCTTGATAGGCCTGTACAAAAGACAGTTGTACTGCTTGAAGCAGAGTAAAGGTTATGGTTGCCATTTGATGAAAACAGTAATTTGTTACTGTAAGGTTTAAGGGCATACTGAATGGTTGAAATTAAGCTGTAAAAAAGGTTTAAATTGTGAGGTGAAATAACAAATAGTAATTTGGTGGGAGTATAACTGTCATACATATTATTTTTGTTATTTAACATTTTTGTTATATTTGTTTAATCTATTCATGAATATTGAGTGTTTATGTCAACAAGGAACTAAAGTACATTTGCGTTGCACACGGCACACGGACATTTTCTAAAGGTGCAACAGGAAACGTTTACATTTTGGTGAAGGCAGTGTTATTATCCATGTGCGGATTACAAGAGTAGCTTGTGTTTACAATAGTTGCTCGTGTTTGAGCAAAGAAGTAAAGGAGATGTTTTTTTCATTTTTGTGTTTTGAACCAGGTATTTTCAAGTGAACTCATTCCCTCTGTGTATTACGTTTGTATTTCCCCGAGTGTATTTGTATTTACTGATTTATAGTGTATGTCAACGTGTTTCTTTTACATTGTTACACTGTAGTTTGACGGTGGATTTCATTGACGATGAATGTGATGAAGGAGAAAGGGATGACATGCAATAAATTCATCAGTAAGCAGAACCACGGTGTCGTTTATTTCCTGGAGGAGTGAAAATTAGAGATAAGCTCCTTTTGCTAGGAGCATGTTAAAATCTTAGCTAAGTTTTTACTACGTGAAAACTCTGAGGAGGGTGAATTTTTGATTATTACGTCTGTTTATGCTATTTAAAAACTATTGTTTTTCTATGGAGTACAATTGCACAGATGTTGCATTTGTGAATTGCAGTGTACGTTCTCTGAAACTGTTGCTTGTACTAATGTGTATGCTTTGACCTTACTTTCTAACCAGAAGTTCCGCATTATTTAATCTTTGTCAAATTACATTGTTTCTAAAAAATGAATCAGACATCACAATCAAACAGTCACCCAGTAATTGAGTAGTCTTTTAACCAAATACATTTCACTTCTACTTAAGTGAAATTATTTTTAAGTAATAAGGTACTCTACCTACCTCTGGGTACAAAACTAAATGATGCTCTGCAGGGTTTTCTTTTCTATGCTTTAACACTATCTGGACACAATAGCAACGGATTAAAAGTGAAAACACGTAATAATGTGGATGTGGCCTTCGAACTGAACTATGAATTAGGAAGCAAAGGTAACTGTGAAAGTAAACTGTGAAAGGCTTATGTGAAAGTAAACAAAGAAGCCACTTCTCAAATATATCCCAAAATGACTTTTCTCTTGGTCAAAAACTAAGATCATATTTCAAATTTAAATATTAATTAATATTAATTTAAATATAAATATTTTTATAACTTTACATAGGCCTGACAAATGTTCTGAGAAGATCCTAACAGCACTTACCGCAGTGAGTCACGCAAATACAGCCTCCTAGAGCCAAACATGTCAGACTCTAGCTCCTCGTCATGCCTCTTCAAAAGTGGTTTCAGTGGAAACGGGAGAAGGCTGCTGTAAACACAGACACAGCTGCAACAGCATCACTCGCTCTGCTTCTGCCTGTTCTGGCAGCTCTTTACCAGCTCCGGCCGGTATTCAAACACGCACGCCTTCCTATCTGAAACAGGAAGTTTACGCATGGACACGGCCCCGTTCTCTTCTATGGCAAGCCAAAAGGCCAAAACACGTCCTTTTTAATCGCGTCATACTTTAAAACAGCGCAAAATACGCCGTTAAACCCCAAAGACGCACGTAAAAGGCGGCGTTCAAACTGTCAAAGCGCCGTGAAAAGCGTGCAACGACGTTTTCCATTGTCCCTGAACGCTGTTTTTACGTGTTACGCCTTCATGCGTTGCCATGCCCCCTGACGGTTTTTACGTGACACGCTGATGCGCATTTAAAGCGTGCCATCGCGCAAATAACGTGCCATGGCCTTCTGTTTATTTTATGATAATGAACCCCACCATAAAATTTTTTGCAGCTACTAAGTTTGAAGGCAGTTCACCCAATGAGCACATAGCTCAAGCAGACACGGCTGGTTGATCACTGATCCCAAGTAAATGATGTTCAACAAGACAGTATTCATACACCTGTTTTTCTTTTAATTCCTCTTTATAAATGATAATATCCTATTGCATTGCATTATAACTTAAGTAAGTAATTTTACATATTCACCTTCGTGAGTCAGTGGTTTCTGTAAGCCTAGTAGCAGAAAAAGCACAACTCTAACTTGCAGTGGGTTTGGAGAAATGGAGAAATTTTGACCTAATGATTGTGAGTTTGCATTCTATTTGTACAGAATACCTTCATACTGTATATGCCTATACACTGATCCTGTAGGCACAGCAACTGTTTTGTTGCCCAGCACTGGGATTGTACCTTTTGGAGAAATCAGGCAGTATTTGTGTAATGTGGGACTGAGGACTCAAATGCGCACAAGACAGTGAAGGTAAGTGATTCTTTATTTAAGTTATTTAACTGCGCTGATGGCTGAAGTGAAGTCGTGAACTGGAACCAAGCCGAGGAGCTGGACCGAGAGTTGGAGTTGAACCGTGGAGCTAAACCGAGACCTGGTGCCGAGCCGGTGACTGTAGACCAAGCCGGGAAGCTGGGCTGAGAGTTGGAGTGAGCCGTAGAGCTGCGTCGAAGCCTGGAGCCGAGCCGGTGATTGGAGACCAAGCCGAGATGCTGGGCTGAGCGTTGGAGTGAGCCGTAGAGCTGCGCCGAAGCCTGGAGCCAAGCCGGTGATTGGAGACCAAGCCGAGATGCTGGGCTGAGCGTTGGAGTGAGTCGTAGAGCTGCGCTGAAGCCTGGTGCCGAGCCGGTGACTGGAGACCAAGCCGAGGAACTGGGCTGCTAGCTGGAGTCCAAACCTGAGGGCTGGAGCGAGGGCTGGAGCGAGGGCTGGAGCGAGGGCTGGAGCGAGGGCTGGAGCGAGGGCTGGAGCGAGGGCTGGAGCGAGGGCTGGAGCGAGGGCTGGAGCGAGGGCTGGAGCGAGGGCTGGAGCGAGGGCTGGAGCGAGGGCTGGAGCGAGGGCTGGAGCGAGGGCTGGAGCGAGGGCTGGAGCGAGGGCTGGAAACATTCACACAAAGTCTGCTGAACGATCTGGCAGGGAAGCGGTGGAAAGGAGCGGCTTAAATACCTCACTGATGGTAATAGATTGCAGGTGCTTGGGACAGGTGGCAGTGATGAGATGAAGGAAGGAGAAGGAAAGTGGAGCGGATCCCTGAGGGAGACGGAGTGGATCTGACAATTTGGACAGGTTGACATAGTTACCATTTGATGACAGCGAGTGGCAGCACAAAAGCATTCATTGTTTCGCAGACAAAGCAACTTAATTAAGCTGCAATTCCCCAGCGTTACAGCTGTAACACCACTGGAGGCAAGATGGGTAAAGTGGGTTGGCAGTAGCTCAGTGAGTGGTCATCCTTCAACCGGAAGGTAGGTGGTTCGATTCCCATTCTCCCCACAGTTCATACTGTTGTGTATAATTTTTCTTTACAGATTATATGAGCAGACGATGGAGACTGAATATGATATTTAGAATGGAAGGGTCAGGTTTATTCCTTGCAAGGAATCAAGCAAATACATGTCAGACACAGTTACAGGCTGATGGTTTTTGCTTATCAAAGTAAACATTACATTGCATTTTATATCAGACAGTTCAGACAGTGTTTTGGGAAGAGACGATGGTTACCGCCTCCACAGACCTACAACCCAGAGGCCAGGTGGTAATATGTCTAGGTGTATGTTGAAGGACAGGGCATGAACAGAATGAACCAAAATAATAATGAAATATTAAGTGGATGGAAATATAGAATATAAAATTTCCATAACATATCCAACCTGTTTATGCCAGACATGGCATAAATCAAAATAACCCACCTTGATGTGAATTTTATTTGGCCAGGAGCGAAAACCCAGCGACAGTTGACCTAGCCTAAGTACATTTGACCCTTTGGTAAATGACCTATAGCCGGGAAAAAGACCTCCTGACGCCCCTTCTGCCAAAGGCGGCTATTCACAAACAAGGTCTTAAACTATAGAATATAGTAACTGATTAAATGATAACACACACATGTCCAATCAAAGACAGAAAAGATTACAAAAATTCAGAACAGAAAAATCAAAGGGGATTAATATAATGATCGTTTAAACTCAATAATATGTAATTCAATTAAAACACATATCATCACTCCAAAGGAATATAGAAAAGGTGCCCGAGGTTAGGCTGGTTGTCCCATCAAACTCAAGAGCTCGGCCTGACCCTGCCTATCCAGTCGCTGACCCTGTAACAAAAGAAACATAAACAGGAGTGAGACACATGTACATTCTTAAGGATTAAAATCAATTCTCTTAAGCATAATAAATTCAGTGAACCATACGGCCCTTAGGACTTGAGTGTGGTCATGTCATGGTGCTGTGGAACTTGAAGTTAAACCATGGTGTCATCAGCGTACATGCGGTCAAAGGCCTTCGCCCAATCAGATTGATCAGCATCATCTGCATCTGAGGTGGACACTTCATCGTCCGTGTCGGTGGGCACTTGCATGTACGTTAGCGCTGACTTAGTAAAGGTCGCATCCATCAATCTCATCATGAGGATCCGGAGACATGGAACACAACAGTAAATAAACAGGATTAAGCATACAAATGCTACAGTCAGGATATGAACACTGACTTCAGAATTCCAACCCATTTCTTCAAACCATGATGTAATATTGTACTCTATGCCTGAGTTTTCAGCCAGTTCAATTGATAATGTGGTCAGTCCTTCTAAAGCCCTGGTTATACTTCCATCAGGAGCTGTGTTGTTAGGGATAAAGGTACAACAAACTTGTCTAAACATTTTGCATACCCCCCCCCCCTTTTCAGCTAAGAGCATGTCCAGTGCCATTCTGTTTTGCCAGGTCATGAGGCTGGTTTTGTCGAGTTGTTCGTCTATTATATGGCTGTTATAGGAATATTTTATATCCCCATATTTAACCAGAGAGACACGGAGACCGATTATAATTTAACAAGCAATGGTCAGGTTTTAATCCTTGCAAGGATGCGCAAAGCAGACATACAGTAACAAGGGTACAGATGCAGGTTTGCTCCCAGATGTAAACATAACATGGGATTATATATATTAACACAGTGACGTCCTTGGTGAGAGGCTCACAATGGTCCAGGAGCAGAAGTCCCGTGACAAGCCATGTCTCAGTCTTGTTATGTCTACTTCCTGCTTGGATTAGCACGACGGACATGACATGAATTTGACATGACCTGAAGAGAACTATAAGCCCCCAGTAACTCTAAACATAAGAATTAAAATTCTTATAACAACCGACCACTGCATCGCGGGTGTAAAATGGCAGGACCAACTGAATGAGTGCACAACTACCAGTCCAATCAGCAGGCAACTTTGGTTGAATGGTCTTACCTCCGCAGAACCATAGACATACATAAGAAAGGCTAGATGTCTCACGGCGCAGTCTCCGACGGCATCACCGGCGGCCATCTTGAAACAGGCAAGCTTCCTATCGGACTCCATGGTACCTGATGTAAGGTGAGTGATCTGCACGAACATAAATACTTTTATCTCGCTGAAATCTTGACGGATTTACAAAATGTTTGATTTCTTACAAACGTTAATAATGTGGCTATAATTCTGGATGCGTGAACATGTTAATCGTGCAGCATAGTTGTGTATCACGGCTAACGTTACCTGTGCAAGTTATCAAGGCTGAGACCACCATCGAGCTGTTCAGTTATAGTTTTACTGACACCAATAACGATTTTATGACAACTATTTTTTTTTTATCTATATTACAGTCATTGTGAATGTGGTTGTAGTTATTAGCTGGCTTTGAGTGAGACCTAACGTTAGTAGTTACAGGTTAGCTGCTACCCAGCAATTTTACATCAGTGGGAGAGGCAGAATTGCTCTTTCTTTTCAATATAACTTAAGTTGCACATGATTTCCAATCGGTTTGGTTTGTTAAAAACATCTTATTATTTTTATTTTTTGTAAAATGTGTTTTCTGAAGACATGCACATTAACCCTAACCCTAAGACATACACAGTACCTGGAAGTGTCACAAACCATTTTGAGTATATAGAAAAATGCCTGTATTTGTATCTGTTTGCCGAATTTATCACCACTGATACAGTCTGAACTGTATGATAATGTCATGCAACTTAATTTATACGGAAAGATCATTCAGGGGTGGCTAGTTCTAGTGTTTTTTTTTAAGCATAAAACATTTTTAAAGCATGTAGTGAATATCTGTGTACTATACTCCATATATCTTTTTTTGTTTTAAGGTGGCTGGAATAACAACCCTAATGCCAGTTCAAGTACATCTTCAGGAAGCTGATGGCCCGGTGTGGGGTTGGTAAACCATGCAGAGGCAATGTGACAGCACAGGATGACACAGAGTCCCTACCAGCTGTCATTGTCACCTCTACAAGCCTGTCAGCTGTAGATATGTCCTCTGCAACAAATGAATAAATAGACTTTTGTGTAATTATTCCATATTTTGTGTAGTAATTCTATATCAGAACCCTGATATACAATCCAAATAGTCTACAAGAAACTTCAGAGTGTTACCAAGAGGTTACCACACAGTAAGCCTTTATTATGTAGCCTATGTCTATGTTTTGGGTAACCAAAAGTCCTATGGGGAGTTTCGATAGGGCATTTTACAAAACGCATGAGCATACCTTGGCAAATCAATGGTCTAAAGTACTCATATTTCATTCTATATTGATCTGCTTTTGTACACAGCTTTACAAGACCTGGTGCTTGGGCTCAGTTGTGTTTCTAAAGTCATATCAAGAGACCTAGAAGCTGAAATGTGGTCAGTTGAGATGCTTGTTATCCAACAGAAAGAAAAAACAATATTCTAGCCTCTATAACTCTGTGCAAGTACTTCACATAATTATTCTGATTGTTTCCTAAGAAACTACAGGGTCTCAGTTTTCTAAAGAGGTCAGGCATTTGATGGTAGGCAAAAATAGCTGGGAACAGTGATCTCTGAAGTAGGCGCAATGCAATGTCAAGGGGAAAAGCCTAGTAAATGGCCCAATCCTCAAGAAGTTAAAATAAACGTAATAATTCAAATTATCTTATTATAATATTAACATTATAAAAGTGTGTGTGTGTGTATGTATGTATATATATATATATATATATATATATATATATATATATATATATATATATATATATATATATATATATATATATATATATATATATATATATATATATATATATATATATATATATATATATATATATATATATATATATATATTCATTCCTTGGCGTGTGTATATTCATTGCATCTCTATGTTCTGTTCAATGTTATTTTCATATGGAAGTCCATGGTTATAATTATTCATAAGTATGCAGTGTCATAAGTATATCTCTGACGTTTATAACAAACTAGACTGTTTAAAAATCGGTAGAAAATTTAGCAAGTTATGGTTATTTAAAAAGTACATGCACCATTAAAACACAATGTTACGAGTGAGCAAGCTGCCTGTGACAAGATGGCCGCCAGTTGCGGACGTCGACCTCCATTGGCCGACAGCGCGGACGAGACATCTAGCCTTTCTTATGTATGTCTATGCGCAGAACCACCAAAAGTCCGCCTATGTGGTCTCGCACCCAAGCGTCATTAAGGTCTCCCTTGGTTGTATTCAATGTGATGTTACAGGAAGACAGGAGTCCAACCTCCTTTTTTCCACTCCGGGTTATGCAGGTGTAGTTACCCTCATAGGGAGAAAACCAGGGTGGTTTAATATTGTTCTTTACAGGTGGTTCAGTTACATGATTGTCCAATTTCAACATACATTCAAAATTTTTGTAGTCATTAAATGGCGTAATTGGAAAAGGTACTGTAGCTAATAGAGGCCTAGCCCCTGCACAAGCATAACAGTTTTGCTTTGGGTTATTTTGTTACAACCAATCAATCAATCCATTCGTTCTTTTCGGCATAACCTGTTTCCACAGAGATGGTTTGCTGGACAGTCTCTACATCAGTATCAGTATTATAGCTCAGTATTATAGCTGTCACCCAAGCGGTAGCTAGCAAACAGAAAAGTTGATGACAGCCACACCCTAAACTCAACAGGAAGTCCGCCATGTGGGGTGAAAGGTGTGACCACCAAAATCGCACCCCTCAAAGATAAACTCAATGTGTTTTAATCTAAAAGGCCCCAAATTTGGTATCATCTAGACACGTGCCAAAAAAGTTATCAGTTTGTTTGTTGATACATTTGTGGCTGTGGTCGAAATGATCTTGTGAAGAGGCAGCCATTTCTTTGGGTAATAAATGCCATTTACCAAATGCCAGGATCCTTCCTTTGGAAGAGACTCCTTCAGAGCCAAGACTAGAGTCTTGGAAAACTAATCAGAATCTTTTGGAACGTGTAAACTTGTTCTTTTAGACAAGTAATATTTACTGTACATTTTTACTTTTTAACAGGGGGGTGCAGCAATTTCTGAGTCATTGCAAATCTTCAGCCAGTACTTTGTTTTTCTCGCCTTAGCCCAAGCATAAACTCTTATTTTCAAAAGTTCAGACAGATCACAGGAAAACCAAGGAATTTCGGAGACCTTTAACTCTAAATTACAAGGTGGTGTAGCAGGCCCCAGCAGTAGCACAGGCCCGAGGTGATGAAGCAGGCTCCAGCCAGAAGAAGATTCAAGCAAAGGCACAGGCCTGGTTATTTGACATTACAGTGAAGTTTACGCTTTAAAGCATGAAATGCAATCCTCCGAGTACATGTGTCCCTGCAGTTGCAAGGAAGACGAGGGCCTTTATCGCCCCTTGCGGCTTTAATTTTAGCTTATCATTGCTTATTTTACTGTTGGTGTCATTCAGAATACCTCAAACATGAAGTTTAGCACTTTAAAAATACAGATATGCAATTTATTTTTTTCCAAATCGGAACAAAAGTTCCGGTGGAAGAGAGCACTGAGTGAGTCAAGAAGGGGTGGGGTGGGGAGGGCAAGAGGTGCAGAAGGAGAGGCCCTGGGAGGGGCGGAAGAGGACCTGGGCCTGTTAGTGAAGAGGACAGACTGAAGGCCGATTTATGCTTCTGCGTCGGGTGTACGCCGTAGTGTACGTCGTAGGCTACGCACGTAGGCGACGCCGTCGTGAGCATTTATACCTCTGCGTATGTCTGTTTTGCTCTGCAGTACCCGCCAAACGCTAGTTGACGCGGCGGGTTCCACTGTTTTTGAAACAACATTTCAGTCACTCCACTGAATTGTGCAATGGCAAAACAACATTGTGTGTCGTGGTCAGCCTGGTGTGTAACTTGTATTGGTGTAAAATATAATGCACCAATAAATGACATGAGGATATTTTTTTAAGTTTGTACTATACATACAAATGGTCGAACTATGTATAAGATAATGCATGTAAAGATGCAATGGTCTATAATTGTAAATTAACTAAGATTTTAATTTACTGTAACCTCAACAATAAAATATGCATACAGCAGGAACCAACATAATTGGTTCAAACTATACACAAATTGTTTGATGCAAAAGATAGTAAAAAACAGGTGCAACGATCTTGAATTGTAAATTAAAAATAGATGCAAAAGAGCAAACACAGACACATGTGCTACTATTAGTTAATGTTTATTTGCAATAACCTTCACACATTTTTTGAAACAGCAGTATTTTTTTTAATAAACAGTGTAAAGTACATACAAATATGGGCATGACAGTGCAATGTATTAATGTGCAATGATCTACAATTATTATCAAAAACAGATGTAAAGGAGAAACTTCACAAATAATGCAAACTACAGTATAACCTGCATGAATTGGTGTGAACAGACAATAAATAAAAAAGCTGAAGTGCAAACTATATACAAAAAATAACTAAAAAGCAAAAGTGCAAACTGCAGATACAGTGCCTTTCTATATGCATTGCCTGCGCTCTGT
Organism: Neodontobutis hainanensis; assembly: GCA_024349245.1. Taxonomy (NCBI): domain Eukaryota; kingdom Metazoa; phylum Chordata; class Actinopteri; order Gobiiformes; family Odontobutidae; genus Neodontobutis; species Neodontobutis hainanensis. The sequence continues at coordinate 52,108 of JALDNG010000977.1, read as the reverse complement.
GGTCCTCCGGCACCCTCCACAGCATATCTGCAACAGTTTGTACAAACCGGTCGCTCTCATCATTGCCTTGACACAGTCTCTGTTGCAGCTCCACCCGCGTTCCTCCAACCGAGCAACCTGCACTTGGACCCAGTCATCTTTTTCTTTTCTCTTCCTTTTTGTGCCATTTTTGGACTGGGGACAGAAGAGATGGCTGCGGGACGGAAGAGATGGCTGCGGGACAGAAGAGATGGCTGCGGGACGGAAGAGATGGCTGGGGACGGAAGAGATGGCTGCGGGACAGAAGAGATGGCTGCGTGGGCAGAAGAGATGGCTGCGGGGACGGAAGAGATGGCTGCGGGGACGGAAGAGATGGCTGCGTGGGCAGAAGAGATGGCTGCGGGGACAGAAGAGATGGCCGGTGATGGGGGCTCTGCCACTTGGTAATCGGTCATCATCGCTGTTGGCTGGAGGTCTCACATCCGATACACCAGTGGAGTTTGAGCTGGTATCAGTCCCATCCTGTGATTATGAAAGAAATTGCAAATAGTATAAGTTATACATAAAAGATGATGCATTCATTATTAATTTATAGATAGATAGAGCTATAATAACTGCATATTCAGACATTGCAAATGCTAAATTGTTGCATTTGTATTTTCTGTAAGCCAAATAAAATTACAATCTATTACATTACATAAATACAACCCATTACATATAATTACAATCTATTACACATGCTTTTTGACTCACAGGTATATAATTTCTGCAAAAAAAAATCAATACCCCATGTGGTAGCATTGCTAGTTAAGTTAGCTAACCGAAACACAATAGAGGTGCATTATTTACCTTATCGTCAAAGTTTGACTCTGTAAGCCGATGTTTGACATGAGGTGCCAGCCAAGATAGGATGTATTTCCTCACTTCTTCAATTAATCGCTCGGTCACTTGATCTAGTTCCATGTTGGCTCTTCACTGAATTTCGGAATTTAAAAATGGCGGGCGGTCCAGAGTGCAGAAAATCATTCCGGAAATGCATAGGAGGAAACATAATACTACCAAGCCGACCAATCACAGATCTTGCGGTCCGCGTCGTCGCGACGCGTAGTTACATTTTGGAGGAGGTGCGCGTCTGGGTACGGCGTATGGTACACGTCACTGCGTATGCTACGCTGTACCTTATACGCGCACCCTACGCAGAAGCATAATTCAGCCTTGAGAGTGGCACAGCTGCTGAAGGACAACAGAGGCAGGTTGGTCATATATCTACAAATGATCACACACCCAAATAAACCTCTGAGCTAAACAGTGCTTGTTGTTCAATTTTTAGGAACGACTGTCGCAGTAGGATGTTAGGATTTTAAATAAGAAATACTTTTTATAACTGTTTTGTATGTTATTTGCACTCTCTGCATGATACACTGCACTCTAGATTAGGACACTAAATACCTCACCTGTTTAAACCAGTTAGAACCAGTTGGTCACCCTGGCTGGACACATAGTGGAAGACTACTGATACAGTGGCAGGAAGTACCCTCTCCTGTGTGAGGTGTGGCCAAAGGTTAGTACCCTATAAGCATTGTGTTAACCAGCAGCACAACACGTGGGCTGACCCAGCGCTGGCTTGTACTTTTCTGAGTGGAATTAAACAGAAAAACTTTACATTGGTTTTATAGTTTTTATTGAAGTAATATTAGTTCCAACACTCGTACCAAAAGAGCCGGGAAAATGGATTGCCTTGTTAACTAAATTTTCTGCCTGTTCCTATGGGGGCAGACCACACTGTGAAGATAAAAACCTGTCTGTACATTTATTTTAGAACTAGTGGTACACTCAGAAAAATGTATAAGATGTCTTAAATGTTTTGTGTACAAAAGTTTTGTATTGGTTAAAAATGTGTGTGTAGTTTAAGAGATAAAGAGATTTCTATATAGAGAAAAGTAATCCGAAGGGTTTGATACTCCTTGAGAAAATGATCGATTCTCAGAAAGTGAGCCGGGTTATGGGTTAGGGCAGCATATGCGTTGCATAGTTAAGAAGTTATTTTAACACTAGATAACACTAGAAAATAGGTGTTTGTGATATTGTCGTAAAAACGTTGTGTTTTGTGTTGCAAGAAATATATAAAAACTTTTAACTAAAACTAATAACTAAAAAAAGAGGCCCATTGTAGGCGCATTTTAAGATGGCGGACGTGAACAAAGAAATAGCTGACGCCCGCCCTACCCGATAGGCAGCGTGGGCTGGGCTGTAAAGAAATTGATAACTATGCTTGTATCTACTACTAAAACTTCTCAAATAAATTGTGAAAATGTTTGTTAATGAAATGATTAGAAAAAATGCAGGCAGAGGGTGTTCTTGGTGGCCCTGCGGACCCTCTCCCAACAAAAGCCAACAATTTATGAAATTGTTATCTGTTAACAAAGATTAACAAATGTTATAGCAAAAGTGGAAGTGGCTTCGACCTTTCTGAGAAGGTCATTGATGAAAGAAAAGAATAAAATTGAGGATCTTAATCGTATGACACTGAGATTCTTTAGGGAACCAATTTTTAAAACAGGACCTGAGCTGTTTCTGACTGCTGAGGAAGAAAAGGCAGCCATTTTGGAAGCAACAAAGTCTAGCCCCTCCCCCGACTCAAAAACTGGTAATACAGATACACCCACTCAGGCATTGCCACCACCCTACACTTTGGTGCCACCCATACCACAAACAGTATCTCCATATACTGAAGCTAGAAGCTTGTTAACACACACAATTAATCAGAATAACCCATTTTATCTGAAATGCAGGCTCCTGTGATAGGGATATTGGGGGGAGAACTTGAATGTGTGTTTAAGCCCACAGATGATGAAAAATGTGAGAAAGACCTCCTGGAGATGGTGAGACAAAATGATATCCATGACTTTAAGACTCAACTGGAACAGGTAAAGCAGATGACAGAAAGATTATGTTTGCAGAAATAGAAAGGTGAATATGAAAAACTGGATAAGTCTGTAAAGGGCAGCCGAGGCAAAATAAGTGACCTCCTAGCGAGGAGGATGTTATGGTTGAGTCTTCAGCCTCAACCATATATGATGCAACCTACACCTTTTATACAACAACCAAATGTTGCTCCTCAATATACAAATCAATCACACATACATCAAACTTTGACAACACCAAATTCCTATGGCCAATCACAACAAAGGCAACAAATATCGCAGGTGCATAATGCACAGCTCCTGCCCGTGCCACAAGGGCCAGGATCAGGACAATATCACCAATAGGGAGGCCGGGACCCCACTATGGAGAGAGCAGAGTTCCCAGCACCAGAAGTGCAAATATTAATTAATGAGGAACTTCTGAAGTTTATGGTAGATTCAGGTGCTAGATATAGTACCACTGCATGTTACCACTCTCTCCATAACATACCAATGTAGTAGGGTTTTCTGGTGTCAAAAGAAATGTTATTTTCTGAGCCCCAAGTATGCACACTTGACTTAGCCGTAGACCAACTAAAAGTGACACATTCGTTTTTATTGCAACGTACCTGTCCCATTAATCTGATGGCAAGGAACTTAATAGCTGCTGTTAAAGCAGTTATTATCTGTGGAGAGACATATACAGATGTACTCTTCCCGAATGGCTATGTGTGTAGATCCTCCAGTAATATTTGAAAGTGAAACTGCACTCAGATCTGCCTGTTGTCAGTGTCAAATGGACATGCATTTATGTAGGGCCAGCTGAAGTAGCTGCCCTAGTCCAGTTACCAATGGACATTTTTAGGCACGGCCAATTACAGCAGACATTATGTCTCGGACTTCTCATATCTGACACATCGACTTAGATTACTGATTAGCTCAGCTGGACATACAAATTTTAAGTCTAAGATGACTTGGACTGAACCTGCAGAGGAAGCTTTTATAGCTTTGAAATGGGCTCTGGGTGTAGCAATGTCTCTTGCTAACCCCAACATATCACAAGTCTTTATGCTCCATGTTGCAGAAAAGGCAGGTTTTGTTTGTGCCGTTCTATGTCAAAAAGCTCCTCTCGGACGCGTGGTGCTCTGCTATTATAGTAGGGCCCTGGATCCTGTAGAGGCAGGGAGCCCGTCATGCGTTCAAGGAATATGTGCTATAGCTCATGCATTGAGAGGGCCACAATACGGTGGTACACACTAAACATTCAGTTGTAGCCTTTTGGACAGTCAAAGGTTTACAGTTAGCATGGCTCGAGGAGTAAACTCCTCGCCATGTTAGATGACATGTCAGTGAAGTTTGTCTCTTCTGATGTTTTACTTGCACATAATTTATCTCAGTCTCAACCACATGACTATGAATGAATCACTGCTACCGAAGTAGACATTTATCCTAATGTGCAGTCTACACCTATTGAGACTGCACAGGACATTTTCACTGATGGACACAGCCATGCTCTTCCTGGGAGAAACATTGTTGCGTCTTACGCGGTAGTAGCTTATACACCCCGGTGTCTATGACACAGTTGAAGCCCAGATTTTATCTCCTAAACACTCTGGTCAATCTGCTGAGCTATTGGCGTTAATTAGAGCATGTGAGATTTTCCAGGGCCAAGATCTTAATGTTTATACAGATTCAGCCTATTTGCTCTGCTGCTCTTCATCACCTTAGATTTTAGACAAATTCTGATTTTAAGACAACTACTGGTAAACCTATCAAACATAGGGACTTAATGATTAGGCTCTCAGAAGCACTGCACAAACCAGAGACACCAGCAATTCTTAAGTGTTCAGCCCACTCTAATTTGACAACTATAGTTGCTAAAGGTAACAATGCGGCAGATGTAGCTTCTAAGCTAATAGCGGGTTATACTCCACTAGTCACACAGGTGGTGGTCCAAATGGCATTGGATATAGACACCAATATTGCAACAGAACAGGTAAGTCCTCTGTTTTACAGAACTTATTGATATGCAAGAACATGCAGCAATTCATGAAAGACAAGCCTGGGTTACTTTTGGTACGAAAGACTCCACAGGCGTGTGGAGGTCCCATGAAGGTAAGGTTGTGGTTTCAGCGGCCCTACTTTAATTGCTTTGTAAAGAAACTCATTTGCTTGGACACACAGGGCACATCAATCTCACTCAGAAAATATCCAGGTTGTGGAGGCACCCATACTACAGGATATTTATAAATATTATCTAAATACGTGTAAATTTTGTAGTGTCTACAATCCCAAACCCACACTCAAGTTGGGGATGGAGTCTTTTCCTGTTCCCCTCGTTGACATGGGGGCAGAACATGTCCAGGGCTACAGATAGATCCTGGTGGCCGTGGAATCGTTTACAAGATGGGTGGAGGCTAAACCCTGTAAAACCACTCAGGCAAAGGGTAAGCTACAACTGTAGCCACAGCTGCCCTGGGGCAGACTGACAGAGACGTGGCAGCCATTTTGCGCCTACGGCCTCTCCGACCAACACCACATACATTCACTGAACATTCTTACACATTCATACAAAGGAAGTAATACAGTGGTTAATTAGGGACCTCATCCCTAGACATGGAGTCCCTTCCGTTATTAGATCAGATAATGGAACGCATTTTACCTCCACTCAATTGCAAATGGTCGATAAAATGTTTGGTACTAAAAGGTACAAGAGGTATAAGAAGTATGTTAAATAGGACCCTAATAGCCATGATTGAAGGAAATGTGCCTCCTCCTGCTTATCAAGCTATGCAGGAGAAGGTATCACTACTAGAGGAAGATCTTGGTGCTCTTGCACCCTGGAAGTAGAGGATAATGTATGATAGGGTCCACATGATACACAGTACACATGTGAATGTATAGGATTATATCACAGTCTTTTTATTAAGGATTCTCAGGGACTCTTTGACAATTTTGGGATGGTTTAGAAACCTTTGATTTTCCATTACACACATAGCACTGTTATATTATTTTCCACATTGTATTTGCACCACACATGACCATCTACCAGAGATTTGGCGACCTGGAGGGGGCAGGTCCACGTGACTGCCGAAAGGAGATGGTTATATGAATATAGTTTTAGACACCTACACTCACGGAATGGTTTAGTTGTTTAGATTTTGGTTGTGAGATGCAACAACATCTCAACAGGTGGAGATGCAAAAATGCTAAAGTTAGATTTTTAGTTTAGTGAGGTGTCCATTCAGACACCTCAACAGTTTTGTTAGGATTTTATAATAAGAAATACTTTTTATAACTTTTTTGTATGTTATTTGTACTCTCTGAATGATACACTGCACTAGTTTAGGACACTAAACACCTCACCTGTTTAAACCAGTTAGAACCAGTTGGTCACCCTGGCTTAGAGTTTACCCAATAGTAAATTATGAATATTTTATACCATATTAGAAATCTGTGTAATACACTGGAGTATATATCATTGTCAGTAGATTTCTGTATCCTGCATGCCAATTTCCTGATAAAAAATTATGGATATTTGATACCACAATATATATCTGTTTAAGACGTTTTAATATTTATCATTGTTTCAGCTTTAAAATTGTAACATTAGTTTTTTTTAACATTTAGTTTTTAAGTTTTTTTTTGCTTTTTTTTCCACCAGCTACTTGACAGCCTCGAAGGTCATAGTGCTGGCCAGGGGACTTCAAAGAGCCACAGCTAATTTCCAGCGAAACACTACAACAGTGGTAGCGCAAGGTGTGATCGACAGTCTGTGTGCGAGTATGTCATCGCAATTCCACAGGATTCATGCCAACCACATACTAGCAGAGGCTGCTGCACCCGCGTTTTAAGAGGATGGCCTTCCTGCTGATGGCAGAACAACAGATGAGATGTTTCAAATGCTGTCAACTGCAGCAGCAAGAATTAGCAGTGGCACACCCATCCAACAGCAACCAGCTGTGGAAGGACTGGAAGGAGCAGGCAGTGGTGCAGGATCAATAGTTTGGAGCTATTTCCATGAGGAAGTAAGGGTGGCAACAATAAGTCACCTTTTTTTTTTTTTTTTTTTCAAAAAATCTCTACAATGAAATCAGTCTGATATCTCAGTCTAAAACGTCCAATAGCTGTAAATCACTGCATTTAATCTGTACATATGCAAATCTACTATTGTCACTTCTATTTAAATGCTAAACTGCATTTCATTACTCTGTTCTCTTACACTGTGTAATGACAAAAGTTGAATCTAATTTAATCTACTCTAATCACATAAAAATGGTATCTCCCATTGTTATATCTCCCACCCCTATGAGCAGGTAGCTGGAACAGTGGAAGCCAGGAATCCAACCGCCGATGCTGTCATGGAGGTGTGAGCCTACCTGGAGGAGCCTCTTCTTCCAACACATGAGGATCCCCTCAAGTGGTGGGAGAGTCGAGCCCCTGTTTACCCCAGGTTTAGCAAGCTGATGACCAAGAACACATCAGTTCCCTCTGAGAGAATATTCTCGAAAACTGGACAGAAGTCGCCTAAAGCCCAAAAAGGTCAGAGCTCTTGTCTTCCTTAATGCAATTTTGCCCAAGGACAAAAAAGAGAGGCAGAAAAAGCCATAAATTAAGGAACTGCTTTGTATTTATTTACATTGCATTTTGTGTTCATTTAAAACTTGTTCTTTTAAAAACATTAAAAATGTTCTTTTGTGATACTGTTCTTGTATAGACATTTTTCACTAAAATCTGTTTTGCACAGACATTCATTGCAGCCCACTTTGTTATTGTTTATTGACTTGAAGGGGCTGATGTCCTATTTGCAAAGTTTACAGTAGTAATAGTATGTAGTATGTAGACATTTCCATTTTATTTTGTAATTTTATCTACTTTAAATATTTTGTTTTCTATCAAAATGTTCTTGTGTGATAATGTTCTTGTGTGGAAGTGTTTGTAGTAAAAGCTGTTTTGCACAGAAAATCATTGCAGCCGGCTTTGTTTTTTATGTTTATTTGTGAGTAGGTATTGTATGAAAAACATAAGTCAACCTAGCTTTACACACACACACACAGACTTTGTACTAAATGTAAATGCAAAAGTGATGTCACTGTCTAAGCAGAGGGATTTGTGCAACCCTATGGAATATAGTCCACACATGACAAATGAGGTAATAATCAATATTTCAGAATAATTCAAACTCAGATATTGGTGTGTGATATCTGAGTTTTAATTATTTGACTACAAATCTCACCTCATCATTCCTCCCAGAGATTATTTCCAGGATAAATTGAAATGCGCCAAGCTGACTTCTTAAAACTGACTAAATTTTTAAAATAGCCAAAAGAAAAGAATGTCTCTTTGAAAGAAACGGATCACGAAGATCCGGATCCCCTCAAAGAGCCATAAATCCCATCAGTACTCTGGCTGGACACATAGTGGAAGACTACTGATACAGTGGCAGGAACTGCCCCTCTTGTGTGAGGTGTGGCCAGAGGTTAGTACCCTGTAAGCATTGTGTTAACCAGCAGCACAACACGTGGGCTGACCTCTTATTAACTACGTGTTGTGACCCAGCGCTGGCTTGTACTTTTGAGTGGAATTAAACAGACAAACTTTACATTGGATTATTAGTTTTTATTGAAGTAATATTAGTTCAAACACTCGTCAAAAAAGAGCAACAAGGGACAGATGAAGTTCTCCATGTTGTTGTTACTCGTCTGCCAGGGTTTTTTTAGACCACACCAGGACCAATCATACCCAGTCAGGGTCAGCCGGTGCATCTGTTTGAACTCAGGCCAACGGACCTGGATCTAGTAGGGTGTCAAAGCAGGAAGGCCCACATGGAACTGTTTTATCTGGATGTAGGCCTCTAGCCAAGACCTCGGGGCAGATAACAGTATCGTTACTCTGCATATTGCCAGTTCATCGTCTAGCAGCATGCACATCTGGGTGCAGGGAATCGGATTGTGATATCAAGCTGCTGTGTGTGGCAAATTAGGGATAAATACTCATTTAGTAATTATAAGCCTCAAAGAAATCAGTCAATCATCCACTTGTAATGTGGGACTGAGGACTCAAATGCGCACAAGACAGTGAAGGTAAGTGATTCTTTATTTAAGTACAGATAGTGACAGTAAGCTGGATAGGAGATCTGAGACTGTAGTCCGTGCGGAGGAACTGCACTGATGGCTGAAGTGAAGTCGTGAACCAAGCCGAGGAGCTGGACCGAGAGTTGGAGTTGAACCGTGGAGCTAAACCAAGACCTGGTGCCGAGCCGGTGACTAGAGACCAAGCCGAGGGACTGGGCTGCTAGCTGGAGTCCAAACCTGAGACCTGGAGCGAGGGCTGGAATAAGAGCTGTGACAAACGCTGGAAACATTCACACAAAGTCTGCTGAACGATCTGGCAGGGAAGAGGTGGAAAGGAGCGGTTTAAATACCTCACTGAGTAATAGATTGCAGGTGCTTGGGACAGGTGGCAGTGATGAGATGAAGGAAGGAGAAGGAAAGTGGAGCGGATCCCTGAGGGAGACGGAGTGGATCTGACACCACTACTTATTCACTTGTTTCTGTCAAAATTGTGTTTTTTGTATATACACATCTCATATAAACATAATACTTTGGGTGACTACCTCAAAAGAAAGAGATTTTTTATAATTCCTACTGTCAAGGACACACTCTCCGGAACATGTGAGACTCTAATGCAAAACCCAAACAGAGGCTGAAGGTTTAAAAATAACAGTTTATTTTGCCGGCAAATGGTATAAATCCAAATCTATGAAACAAAGTAGAACAAGGCCAGGGTCCAAGCAAACAATAATCCAATACAGCGAGGAAACACTAGGAATAATAATCCTCTGAACACACAGAGTAGACCAAAATACAACAGCCGGAACACAAGCCCCCATAGACCACCAGCCACACGGTAGGGGAGAAGATGACTTCGCACCGAGCAGGGGAAATCACACAGGTTATAAAGACACACAACGAGGGACAGGCAGGGGCCCAATTACCCAGTGCAAGGGGAGAAGAAAGGGAAGAAAGCTCCATTATAGGGGGCGAGTCGAGTCTCATTTTACATTCAACGACTCCCGCCGGATTTGGCAGGGACTGAGAACCATCTGTGCTTTTCCATCGTCAAATTTGCTGATAATACTGTTGTCCTGGGCCTCATTTCCAACAACAATGAGACGGCATACCTGGACGAGGTGGAGCAACTGACATCATGGTGCCAGAACAACTGTCTCTCTCTGAATGTTAGCAAGACCAAGACTTCACTTCACTTCAGGATAAACATCCACACACTGACATTATACAGACATTACACTGCACTTTCTGCGCTCGTTGTTACTGTGTAACAACCTGTTATAGCCTGTTTGCACATTATTCTTTGTACATTTCTGTTAACCACTTTACTTCCTCGTGTTTTTTTTAAGTTTTTAAATTTTAAGTTTTTTTGTAATTGTTAATTTGCACTGTTGATGGAGCGGACCTGTTTACATTTCACTGCCGGTTATATTTTCTGTATTTAACTGTGTTTGTGACAAATAAAACTCTTGAATCTTGAAAAAAAACGACTGACTACAACACCAGGTAGGGATTATGACACCTAATTCTTTATTTACTGTTACACGTTTTGAAAATACATAAATATATCATTTGTTTAATTGTTTTCTGTAAAGATTTTTACTCTAAAGACATGTTCCATTGCTCTACTTTACGTGGCTGAAGCATTGATTGTTTACATAGTGGATATAATCCGCCCATTGGTTCCATATTTACTGATACTGTTACGACTCAGCAATAAAATGGCCGGGCTTTTTGGCTTTTACTCAATAGTAAAACAATAGTTTTTAGATAGCATAAACGGACGTAATAATCAAAAATTTAAATCTTACCTAAAGGTAAGAAACTTCTCAACATCCTTCAGCCACCGCCTGTTTAGGACAATTTGTGACAGTGCCTGCGGCAGAATTTGCTGTTATGACCTTTTGTCAAAGTTTCCCACATCCAGAGAAGCATGCTGTAATCTGCCAAGGGCCCACTTGTGCTCATTCCTGACGTGGTGCAGAACACCTCGCCACATATCCTAAAATATGATTCACTATTGAAATGCTAATTTATGAACATGAAATAAAATATACATTTTAGTAGATAAGCATACTGACAAAAGCATGCACAACTGAGGCACAACTTTTTGTGTGGAGTCAATATAAGAAAAAATTTACTGTTTATTAAATGGCTATTATTGATCAATCATAAACACTAAGAACTCCTCCCAGTTTTCTGCTTTCTGACAAGAAAACCAAAAGTGATTGACTATATTTTTTATCCAGAAAAGTTTTTGTGAATGACCAGATATCATCCCTGCATGTTGACAAAATGAGAATTACATTAACAGAGACATCAACACAACAAAGATCAATAAAATAAACAAAATATCAAATCAAATTATTTTTTGTAACGCTTACCATATGTAGTTTCTTGGTCAGATTCTTGGCTGCATGCCAGATGTCAAGGGAATGCACTACACCTGTATCTTTGTACCTCCCATTCTCTGGATCTGGCATGAACAAACAACCAAACATACAATCATGCACATTACCTAAATTTCTCATACAGACGTCATAAGATCAAAAAGATTAATCTTACGCATCAGTGACTATCTCCTTTATGCTGAGCTCCCTCATAAGCCTGTCAAAGGTCTTTATGAAGGCAAACTTCTCCATTGCCACTCTTTCTGTCAGTTTGTCTTTTGTCCAGATTCACAACACTGATGATGTCCATGTTGTCTTGCTCTAATGTCGTGTAGGTACAGTACTGTGCAGAGTGACCTTTTGAGGGTGGGGGATAAATAAATAAAAATTAACAGTGGGAGACTGACATGTTGTAAAGCTATTTGAATTACCTGGCGAGTCCATCCTTCTGACAGCTGGAACAGAGCTAAAGAAGCCTATCAGCTTGTTATAGGCTTATTAAAGCCTATCACTAAAGTAATAGTCATAAAGTCATTCTACACTAGTTTATACTGAAAATATTTTTATCTACAATATTCATTATTCCTTTGTACTGTCACGACTCTGGCTCAAGGAGTCAATTACAAAAAGGGGAGACCACACAGTATAAGGAAGATAAGTACATTTATTAATTAAATAAGAAATAACATGACTGTGTTAATCAGTGTGAGTGCAATGTTGTGTGCATATGATGCGTGAGTATGTAGAATAACAAAAGACAAAGGTCCAGAAAGCAGCCAGGGTGATGGAACCAAAGAGAGAGAGAAGCCATCATCTCAGGCCCTTTTAAAGGCCATCTCCAGGTGTGGACTTGATTAGCCCCACCCACCACTTCCTGAAACACAGGAATGAGGACAACAGCAAAAGACTTTCAAAATAATGCTACCCCTGGCTGTCACACTCCCCCCCATAAAACCAGGGTTCTACCCTGAGACATTACAAATCAATATTGCAGCCTTTAGTCAACCACCATGTACTTAGCTTATGTAGATGAACAACCGAGGATTTCCCAAAATCACCAACGCCCAGGCTCTTCATCCCCGCCTCAGCAGCCTTTGCGCCTAGGAGCTAATTAAGAGGAGGAGAGAAGAAGCCACAACATTGGGACAAAGGGAACCAGCTTTTATACTGGAGCCCGGAGAGAGCATCAGCCAGTACATTATCGCTCCCCTTAATATGTTGAATATCCAAATGATAAGGCTGCAAAATAACGCCCAACGATTAACCTCTGGTTTGGATTTTGGATAGAATTCAAAATGGTTAATGGGTTGTTATTGGAATAAACTAATAAAGAGTTTCCCGAGTCAATGTACACTCTAAAATGTTGCAAAGCCAAAATGAGAGCTAGTGCCTCCTTTTCAATAACTGAATAGTTCAACTGATGTTTGTTGAACTTTTTAGAGAAAAAACACACTGGCCGCTGCACACCATGGTCATCTGCTTGTACCAACACAGCTCCAACTCCTACATGGCTAGCATCAGTATATAGCTGAAAAGGTCGATCAAACCGAGGAGCAAGTAAAACGGGAGCTGAACAAAGAAGAGCTTTTACTTGACTGAAAGCTTGCTGACAGGAAGCAGACCATATAAATTTGGCTGTACCTTTTAGAAGATCGGTAAGTGGAGCTACAATACTGGAAAAGTTGCGGCAAAAACAACGATAGTAACCCACAAGACCCAAGAATCTCATGAGCTCTTTTTTAGTAGAAGGAACAGGAAACTGAGACACCGCTGTAACTTTTGCAGTTACTGGACGAACCTTCCCTTGCCCAACAACTTTTCCCAAGTAGGTCACAGTAGCTCTTGCAAACTCACACTTCGCCAAGTTTAAAGTAAGGTTACCATTAACCAAACGTTCAAATAATGCCTGAATCTGGTTTATGTGTTGAGTCCAGGTGTCACTGTAAATTACAACATCGTCTAAATATACTGCACAACCTTTAAGACCATTTACAACCATGTTCATAAGCCTCTGAAAGGTTGCCGGGCATTTCAGAGGCCAAACCCCATCACAGTGTATGAGAACAAGCCAGAAGCTGTAATGAAGGATGATATTTCCTGTGCTCTACGAGTCAGCGGCACCTGCCAGTACCCTTTGACAAGGTCAAATTTACTCACAAACTTGGCAGAACCAACCTGGTCGACACAGTCTTCAATCCGAGGCAATGGGTAAGAATCAGGTTTAGTAACTGCATTGACCTTACGGAAGTCAGTGCAGCACCGAGGAGACTTGTCGGCTTTCTGGACAATCAGGCATGGGGAGGCCCAGCTGGAAAAAGAGGGGACAGCAATTTTATTGTCCAACATATACTTAACCTCCTTATCAATAACCTCTCTTTTCCACAGAGACACGAAAACCTCTGGCGGATTGGCTTAGCATCCCCACGTCTATATCATGTTCTATTAAATTGGTTCTAGTAGGAGTATCGCCACACAATGATGGGTAACCTTTAATTAATGCAGCCAACTGTACCGCCTTCTCCTTTGGCAAATGGGCCAATAATAACTCCAATTTTTCTAGAGTTTCAGAATTTTTCAAACAACCGCTAAGCACTGCATCGTCAGGCATTGCCACTTCCTCCCCTCCAGAAGTGCTTGACCGCTGAACTTCAAACAGTCAAAACAGTCCCCTTCCCAGTGAAAGACTTCACCCCGGAGTTACCCTCCAACAAATCACGAGCAAAATAGGGTTTTAGAAGGTTGATATGGCAAAGTTGTTGCCTCTTTTTCCTATCTGGAGTTGCAATAAGGTAATTAAGCTCTGAAAGCCTTTTTACCACCGTGTAAGGACCATGAAATTTGGCTTGAAAAACTGACCCACCTATTGGCAATAATGCCAAAACCTGGTCCCCCTCGCTGAACTGGTGCTTTTCAGAATACCTGTCATACCTAGATTTCATACGAGACTGAGCTTTTTCCAAATTTTGTTTGGCCAGCTGTCCTGCCATATAAAGACGATGACGAAACCATTTATGTAAGCTAACAGATTTGAAGGAGGTTCATCTGTAACCCAGTTATCATGAAGTACTGCTAATGGTCCCCTAACCTTATGGCCAAAAACCAAGTCATTAGGACTGAACCCAGTACTTTCTTGACAAACCTCTCTTGCTGCTAGAAGTAACCACGGTAAACCCTCTTCCCAGTCCTTACACAACTCTGTACAATATGAACGCAACAGCGACTTCAGAGTTTGGTGAAATCTCTCTAAAGCACCTTGGCTCTGTGGATGATAAGCTGAGGCTTGATTGTGTTTAATGTTAAGTTGTTTTAAGACTTGGGCAAAGAGATGCGATGAAAAATTAGAACCTTGATCACTTTGAATGATCTTTGGTATACCAAAAATGGCAATGAACTGAGATAGGACCTTAACAATGGACTTAGCATTTATGCTACGAAGTGCATATGCTGCAGGGTAACGAGTAACCAGACACATAACAGTTAGCAGATACTGGGACCCGGACTTAGACTTTGGCAAAGGCCCCACACAGTCAATAATCAAATGTTCAAAAGGATTTTCTATAACAGGGATTGGACAAAGTGGTGCAGGTTTACCAGACTGATTTGGTTTGCCTGTAATTTGACATGTATGACAGGTCTTAACATAGGCAGCAACTTCACGTTTAAGACACGGCCAAAAGAAATAACGAAGTATATGGTTGTATGTTTTTTTACCTCCTAAATGGCCAGTCTGATCATGAGAACATGACAAAACACGATCTCTTAATTTGGTGGGTACCACTATTTGAAAGACTGGCTTCCCAAGGAGATCAACTCCCTGTGGAACCCACTTTCTGACCAGTACCTCATCGTGTATAAAATAGCCAGATGCTGAACTTTCGGCCTCCTGAATGGGTTGCACCAGGTCAAACAATTCACCCAAAGACGCATCCGCTCTTTGCTCGGTGACCAACTCCTGCTGGGAAATTGAAAAAGACTGAGGTAAATGCAAGTCAATTTTGAAATCACAGCCACCCTCTTCAGTAGAAGTGTCTGACTTAGCCTTTGACATTTCCCTTGTGACCGCACATGCTGTAAAAACTTCTGGAAACTCCTGCTCACAGTCATCTGGTTCTTTTACTGGCACTGAAACTTTAATAGGACACCCAGTAGCCCAGACCCGATCACCAGCCAAATCATTTCCCAGGATGACATCTATTCCCTCTATTGGTAGAGCAGGGCGAACTGCCATGTGGACTTCTCCTTCTACAAGACCAGAGGACAGAAAAAATTTATGCAAAGGAGCACTCAATGGCACCAAACTAACCCCTCTCACTATGACAGTCTCCAGTATCAGTCTCTTCAGAAAATGGCAACACTGAAGCCTGGATAAACGAATCTGTTGCTGCTGTATCTCGTAAGATTTTTACAGGTACTTTGCCGTCATTACCACTCAAAGATACAAAACCCTCTGAAACAAAGGCTTCAAAACCAGAATAGTTCTGCCTCTCTGGCTCACCCAAATCTGATCTTAGAGACAGTTGCTTCTTAGCTAGAGCTGTAAATGCAGCAGGCTTAATGTTTCTGCCACCAAAATGGCTGCCTTTGCTTCTTAATACTGGACACTCTCCTTTCCAGTGACCCTTCTCATGGCAGTAATTACAAAGTTGATCAGAGTACATGGTCTTAGACACCCGATTAGGCCGAGAAAACTCCAGCCTGCTAAATAGTTTACGGGTTTAACAGAACCAAGATCAGAAAAGACATTTCTTTTACCTTTGTGTGCCAACACATACTCATCTGCCGCGGTGGCTGCTTCTGCAACAGTTTCTACCCTCGCTCTGTGATGCGGGTAGCCACTTCAGGTGGAACAGTATCTTTAAATTGTTCAAGAATAATCAAGTCAGAAAGTTCATCAAAAGTTGTCACATCTAACGCAGAACACCACCTGTTAAAATGTTGACGCAGATCTTTGGCAAATTCAACATGTGACTGCTTCTCAGACCTCCTCCAGGCCCTGAAACGCTGTCTATATGCCTCTGGGATTAACTCATAAGCCTTCAGCACCGCCTTTTAACAATTTCATAAACTTGGCTATCGCGCTCACTAAGTGCAGAAAAGGCTACCTGGGCCTTCCTGTAAAGACTGACTGCAACATTACTACCCGGTCAGAATCAGGCCAACTCCTCAATGTAGCAATTCGCTCAAAAGTGAGAAAATGTATCTGGATCCCTTTCATCAAACTTTGGCACAAGGCGCAAATTGGACACAACATCAAACTCTTTTCCTGACCCCTCTTTGAATACTTTCAGTCTGTCCTGCTCAAACTCAAGCTTCTCCATTTCCAATTTGGTTCTTAACCGTTCCTTTCCATGGCCAACTTCTCTCTCTCCATTTCCAACAAAAGTAACTCTCTCCTCTGTTCAAATGTCAAGGTACAAGAACTATCGCTACTCATTTTAGCGCCCATGTTACTTTTCCCGGCAACTTTCTATCATGCACTAAAACAGCTCTCAAACAACCCTTTATTTTCTCCTTTAATTTCCTATCTCCTATATCGACATCATAGACTTCAACTAGCTGTAACAGTTGATCCCTGGTCATACTATTTAACAGCTCTTCTGATGGCGACTGAATAAAATCATCTATTGAAGCCATACTGACAAGAAAAAAAAAACAGCACTATGAAGTAGAACTTCCCCGCTAGCTACCTAACCAGAAACTAACTAAACTCAGCCCTAGTCTTCGTGCAGTTACTGACAGTGGGTTTTTATGCACTGTAAACCGTTGGGCCGATAAAGGCAACTGCTATGCAGCGACCCCTCGTTCCCAAGGATGTGCTCCCGAGACAACCGCTCCAGCCGCTTTCACTGCCACATAAAAATTTTGAGAGCCAATTCCATAGGGGAAAACACTCTTCAGCCTACAAGAGGAAGTCCCACTTCCAACCAAATGCTCACACAAGAAAAAAAAAAATTATGGCTTCAAAAATAATCCAACAAATGAGATTTGTCACTAAATCTACTTCAAACCCTGGGTAAACCATCAGACCAAAACCAAACTACAAAACTGCAATCCAAATATAACCAAATGTGTGATCTCCAACATAACTACAAATACTGAATTAACAAACTTACCCCAAAACCAAAATAGGATCCCGATTTAGCCCCCATTTTGTCACGACTCTGGCTCAAGGAGTCAATGACAAAAAGGGGAGACCACACAGTATAAGGAAGATAAGTACATTTATTAATTAAATAAGAAATAACATGACTGTGTTAATCAGTGTGAGTGCAATGTTGTGTGCATATGATGCGTGAGTATGTAGAATCACAAACGACAAAGGTCCAGAAAGCAGCCAGGGTGATGGAACCAAAGAGAGAGGGAGAAGCCATCATCTCAGGCCCTTTTAAAGGCCATCTCCAAGTGTGGACTTGATTAGCCCCACCCACCACTTCCTGAAACACAGGAATAAGGACAACAGCAAAAGACTTTCAAAATAATGCTACCCCTGGCTGTCACAGTACATACATTGTAACAAAAACTTTGAAATGTCAACTTATACATTTCTTTACTTACCAAGTGCTACAACACTCTTTTGTGCGTAATTGGTCAATGATGGCATTCCTTTTTGCTCCCAAAACTCTTTTACTTTCTCACCTCCACTAGGTGCTCTGCTCACATTACTCCTCTGCTTCATGACCTGCACTGGCTCCCTGTAACATCACGTATACACTTTAAGGTATTGCTTCTTATGTTCAAAGCATTAAATGGTCTTGCTCCCAAATATCTGTCTGACCTACTCTCCTTACCGCCCGTCCGGTGCCTTAGATCAGCCGAACTTGGTCTGTTCCCTCCCTTGGTCTGTTCCCTCAAGCTTTCCGTCTGTCTACTGTTGGTGGAAGGTCCTTTAGTATAAACGCTCCTCAATTATGGAATGCGCTGCCTCTTAAATTGCAAAACATCTCATCTGTGGGTGCATTTAAGTCCCAGTTAAAAACATATCTATTCAACAAGCATTTCGGATAATCGCAACTATATGTATTATGTGATGTGTATATATAGATGTATATGTAAGTGTTTGTATGTACTGTATTTGTGAAATGTAAAGCGACCTTGAGCTACAGAAAGGCGCTATATAAATAAAACTTCTTCTTCTTCTTCTTCTTTTACAACATCAACATTGTAAGAGTCCTGTATTGGAAAAAAAGTTGAGGATGCCACCAGTCTCATATTCAAAATTCAAAAGAAAAGGACAATCTTGGAGAAGTTGTTTCCAGACAGAAGTATGTTCAGTGATAACATGAAGTCTCCTCCTTGCATTCCATACTTCAGAACTGGCTGGCTGTTCCACATCCACAACTTATGTCTACACTATGTAGGCAAATAAAAAATAAAAAATTAAAAAAGTAAACTTAAACTCTATTAGATTACTAACTTTTGGTTAAAAATATATATCATTCATTTTATTGGTTGTATTGACATTTAAAATTCATATAGAATTGTAATAACATTTTGTAAATTAAATGAAAACTCACCCACTCACCTTGAAAGCAACTTGACCTGAAAAGGTCACTAACCTATAATACACAGTTAGATCTGAAGAATGAAATAATCTAAAAATCTAAAATTCTCACTAACAAGCATATTTTCATAGCTGTAATACATATTCAGATAGGGACATACTGTAGTTTCCATCTGATGGGTCTGGGGCCAGCTCGCCTCCACTTCAATCTTGTAAAAATATAAAAATAAAAACAAAAAAAAAAACAATGGTGAGGGTATTTAGTCACTTACACACTGTTTTAAAGAGGGTTTGCTTGCTCTTCGTCTACTAGAACAGAGTCATTCCAAAGCTCTATTGATTTCATGCTAAACAGGAAAAAATTATAGATAAAATACATATAACCCTTTTCAATGACACTCATTGCAAAGGGTTGTATGTATTGTTGAGTCACAAGGCCCATGGAAATGCTAATACATTTACATGTACCCTTCCTCTTTGTTTCAGACAAGATTATTTTTGTGGGAGGAAGCCAGAGTACCCGGAGAGAACCCACGGTAACACGTGGAGGACATGCAGACTCCTCACAGAAAGACCAGAGTCGGCCGAGAATGTTTGAGCCGGCCGGGTTATAAACTCACGACCTTCTTGCTGTGAGGCAGGAGTGCTAACCACTCTGCCACGTGCACCCAAAAAACTTTGAAACGTCAACTTATACATTTCGGCTTGGAGCGGGCCAAATCATTTTATAAAGAGGGTTGGAAAAAAAAAACACCCGCACATCAATATAGGGATATATCTTATTGTGGCATGTGTATTGTCATACTTATTGTATTGCCAGGTGCTTGCCATACACACCCCTATTGTACACAGGATATGTTGTACATTAAAATTTTACTTACAAACTAGTCTAAACCACTGACAAAATATTTTTTTTCTTCCCCTTGTGAGCTTCAGCCCAGAGGAAAACAAACATAATGTTGTAAATGTTAAGGCTACGGCTAAGATATTTTGTTTTTGATAAACCAGAGACAAAATTGCATTTTTAATTGACATACATTACACCACATGCAACCGTTAAGACAAAATCTTTAAAGTGAAGCTTCACAATTGCACAGTCAACTCAGAACCAGCTGTCGATGCGTCACAATTAACCTGAGAGAGTTCACCTAACGCTATCTGTCACAGATGACTCTGTCTACAAATTTCAAACTTAGTATACTGGAGTGTACGCTTTCCACCACTACTTTAACCTTAATCAATAATATTGTTTGGTGAAATCCATGTCCTTGGGACGAAAAATGTTATCATTAACACAAAATACTCATGCGACTTAGTGAGAATGTGTTTTGAACAGGCATTAGTCTAGCCACCTACACTTTGGTTGTTGGAGCTGCCCAATGCTGCCAGTTGACCTGACTCATGTTGATCTGTCAAACTGGTTCGTAGCTTCATGAGACGCTAACTGCTTATTTACTGCTAAAGCAGCTGGAAGAACAGTATGCATTGTAATTTTTTACCTTTAAGACTTTGTTACTCAAAACGCGGCTTCTCCGGCTCTTTGATACGAGTGTTGGAACTACGACTAAGATAATTAAAACTATAAAAACCAATGTAAAGTTTGTCCGTTTAATTTCACTCAGAAAAGGTTTAAGTCCAGCGCTGGAACACAACACATGAGTTAACATGGTCAGCCCACGTGTTGTGCTGCTGGACAACACAATGTCCAAAAGGTCCTAACCTTTGGTTCAGTCAGCTGTGACCAACTGGTTCTAACTGGTTTCAAACAGTTGAGGTATTAGTGTCCTAAACTAGAGTGCAGTGTAACATGCAAAGTTTGCAACTAACAAGTATAAACAGTTATAAAGATGCATCTAAATTGAAAAATCCTAACAACTTGACACCTTTTTTGCGGGTAAACCAGAATCAGGTATTGCAGTCATAGATTGTAATCCGCCCATTGGTCTCCTATTCACCGATATTGTTGTTATTAAAAAGGGCAATGAAATGGCACTCACATCCGGCTTTTCCGCTTTTACTGTTTACACTTTATAGTAAAACAATAGTTTTCAATATATTTATTGATTTTTTTAATTTTTTTAATTTAAAATACAAAAACAAAACAGTATAATAAAAAAAATACTCCAACAAAAATAAAAACCAAAAAATAACAAATAAAGATAAAAACCCTCCCACAAATACACAGTCCCCTGTGCCCGTTGTCAATCACACTCACACAAACTTACAAATAAACAGAAAGAACAGACTCACAATGATAACGTCAGCCAGAATAAAATATAAGTTACTCTTGCACCCTTGTAGATGGTTTATCAAAAATCCAAGAAGGGCCTCCAAACCTGATTAAATTTATTTTCTGAACCCCTTAAGACAAATCTAATCCTGTCCAATTTTAGATGGAACAGCACATCTTTGATCCAAGGTGACACCGTGGGTGGGGCAGCATCCTTTCATTTCAGAAGGATCAAGCGCCGAGCCAACAGAGTTCAAAAACAATGAGCCTTTGACCCCTGCGGGCAATGCTAAACCCTCAGTATTGACCCGAAAAGAAATAATAATGGGCTCAGTGTTATTTTGACTCCAAGTACACAAGTTAGTGGTTCACATATACCGCCCCAAAATTAGTGTAGTTTAGGACTGAACATGTGTATTAGAGTGGCCTCTGCTGTCTTACACTGATCACAGATAGGGTCAAGTTGAGGATAGATCTTAGCTAGTTTTGATTTATGAAGATGTCCCCGATGAACCACTTTAAACTGAATAGGACAATGTTTCGCACACATTGAGGATGAATGAATCTTCCTCAAAACGTCATCCCAATCTGATTTATTGATGTGGAAATAACCTTTTTTTTTTTGGTGGGGTTAAAGATCATCACATCATCCATTATGTTGTTAGGAGGTTTGTCAGGGAACCCGGGGATGGAACCTGAGATAAAGTGCCGGACCTGTAAATAAAAAAATTAGAAGCTGGTAGATTGTATTTATCAGACAACTGCTGAAAGGATGCAAATTTCTTGTCCAGAAATAAGTCTCGTTAAAAAGATTCAATCCCTGCCGCTGCCTCCCACGAAACGCGGCATCCAGTGTTGATGGTGGAAAAAAATTATTAGATGCGATTGGAGTTAACAAACTCATCCTTTAAAGGCCAAAATGTTTTCGAAATTGAATATAAACATATTTTAATAGAATTTTGAACAATAGGGTTGCTAATTGTCAGGTTTTTAGATAACGGAATTGATGCACCTATTACAGCCGGCATGACAACGAACCAGAAGAAAGCCATCTCCATCTCCACCCATGCAGGCCCACTGTTGTCCGAGTAGTGCACGAAAAGGACAGACAAAATAGATTGTCAGCCTAGTAACAAATAGCGAAGATTTGGAAGAGCTAGACCACCGTCTTTTTTCAATTTCTGCAAATGTTCTTTATGCAACCGTGGCTTTTTGCCATTCCAAATAAATGATGAAATTACAGAAGTTTTTTAAAATAAACATTGGGGATGTACAAAGGAAGACTTTGAAATAGATATAAGTATCTGGGTAGTATAGACATTTTAATCAGATTCCCTCTTCCCACTAGTGAAAGGAAGAGAGGTTGTCATGGCCGAGGGCTCAGGAACAGGGACAGACTCCAATGCAGACCACAGAATCCAATAAAACGGAGAACAGAAATTTATTTACGAAGAACAGATGCATACAAAAAAATCCCAAAAACCAAAACTTGGACACTGGTCGGCCGGACGGGGTGCTAGGGAAGAAAAGTGGTGTCGGATCCAGCCCTCTAAACTACTGGCTGGACGGGACGCTCGAGGGATGTCTGATGAGTCGGGTCCGGCCCTCTAATACTGATCGGCCGGACGGTGCTCGAGGAACACTGGTGAGTTGGGTCCGGCCCTCTAAAACTGGTCGGCCGGACGGGGCATTCGGGGCACAGATGCGGCACGTCCGGCCCTCGGAACTGGTCGGCCGGACGTGGCGCTAGTGGAATGTGAAGATGCCGGGATAGGCACCGGGGGGGGATTGTGTCGGGACGGGAACACACGGACGGGACTTGCAGGTGGACGGACTCAGGACCAGGTAGGGACGGAAACTCGGAACAAGGGCAGGGACAAAAACTCGGAACAAGGGCAGGGACAAAAACTCGAAACCATGGCTGGGACAAAAACTCGGAACTATGGCAGGGATAAAACAAAAAAAACTCACAACCAGGCTGGGAGGACAAACAACACAAGACCAGGCTGGGAGGACAAACAACACAAGACCGGGCTGGGAGGACAAACAACACAAGACCGGGCTGGGAGGAACCGGACGGGCAGACACGGAAGGCGCTGGAAACAGTTCTGGGGCTGACACAAAGACTCTGGAGACAGTTCTGGGGCTGACACGAAGACTCTGGAAACAGTTCTGGGGCTGACACGAAGACTCTGGAAACAGTTCTGGGGCTGACACGAAGACTCTGGAAACAGTTCTGGGGGCTGACACGAAGACTCTGGAAACAGTTCTGGGGCTGACACGAAGACTCAGGCAGGGAAAAAGAAAAAAAAATGCTGGAGCTCTGGCGGAGTCTCAGTCAGGACCAGGTCATTCTGTCATGGCCGAGGGCTCAGGAACAGGGACAGACTCCAATGCAGACCACAGAATCCAATAAAACGGAGAACAGAAATTTATTTACGTAGAACAGATGCATACAAAAAAATCCCAAAAACCAAAACTCTCCCAGAACGGAACACGCAGACAAAAATCCAGAGATAACTAAGAATACAAAAAAAACACAAACTAGGAATTTACACAAGAAACAAAAGGAACAGAGACAAGACTTACGGGTGACATGGACTAAGACAAAGACAATAACCTGGTGCTGAGGGGAAGGACAAACAGGTATAAATAGACACAGACAACAAGGGACAGGTGAAACACATTAGGGCGGAGCAGGTAATTACACAATATAAAACAGACATAAAACCTGACAGAGGTGACCATTTAGACAATTTCTGTTGAATTTTAAATTGCAGTTTAGTTAAATTTTCTTTGAAAAGGTTAGAAATTTTCCTTGTTAACGGTAATACCAAGATAAACAAAAACTATGCTTAGTAATCTTGAAAGGTACAGTAATTTTGGTTAAAACAGAATCCGCTAGATTAAGTGGGAATAATTCACTCTTGTGAACATTTAGTTTATAACCTGACACCTTCCCAAAACTACTCAGAAGATCCATAATATGTGGAATAGTCGTTTCAGCCCCAGAGACAAACAGCAGGAGATCATCGGCATAAAGAGATAATTTGTGTTCAGTGCCCCACCTCAAGATGTCGTGAATGGACTGATTACTTCTTATAGCTATGACTAATGGTTCAATTGCCAACACAAAAAGGAGGGGACAGAGAGGACAACCCTGATGGGTGCAATGGTATAAACCAAACGGTTTATAAGTGTTGTTAGTGAGCACCATAGCTGAAGGGCATGCATACAAAAGCCTCACCCAGAATAGAAAGGAACTGCCGAACCTAAATCTAAGCAAAGTCTCAAAAAGATATTCCCATTCCACTCTATCGAACGCCTTCTCTGCATCCATGGAGAAAAAGCATTCAGATTCAGTTACACTGGGAGTGTACATGATGTTAAGTAAACGACGAACACTAAAAAAAGAGCGCTGATTTTTAACAAAACCTGTTTGATCACGAGATACAATGTTAGGCAGAACTGTCTCTAAACGACAGGACTTTGACTTTGGTCACAATTTTATAGTCACAATTCAAAAGTGAAACTGGCCTGTAAGATCCACATTCTAAGGTTTGTTTTATCCTTTTTTTGGGAGTAATGTAATGCAGGCCTGGTTTAGACTATCCAGAAGAGCCCATCTGTTAAGAAAATCTGTGTACACTGTGGCCAACATGGGGGTTAATTTATCAGAGAATGTTGAATAAAACTCATTCGGCAGACCATCTGGGCCTGGTGACTTGCGAGACTGTAAAGATTTAATTGCTGCTGTATAGGTGCATCCAAGGCGGAGACCTCATCAAGAGATAAGTTGGTATATGCAGGCCTCTAAAGAAGTTAGAAAGAAGATTATAATTACAGATATTATTAGAGCTATACAAATCTTTGTAATAGTGCCGAAAAGCATCATTTATCTGCTGCTGTTCAGTAACAATCTCATCATTCCCCAATGTCACACCATTAATGGTTTGCTTCGCACTTGCACCCTTCAATTGCCTTGCCAGAAGCTCGCCTGCCTTGTCTCCATGCTCGTATATGTTACTCCGATTTTTTAGCAATAAATATTCTATAGAATGTGAAGTAAGTAAGTCATATTCTGCGCCAAGCTTCAAACGCTCTTTATACAGATCTTGAGAGGGATTCTGAGAGTTTCTATTATCCAGATCAGCGATTTGTGTTTCCAATTGTTTTTGCTTAGAAACAGAATCCCGTTTTGACCTCTAAAGATAAGCCATAAGAGCTTCCCAGATGAAATAGTAACATCTGGTGTCAAATTAATTTCTATGAACAGTGAAATTTGGTCCCCTCCTTGAACAGCAACCTTATCGTGGTGGAGGGGTTTGAGTGCCCGAATGATCCTAGGAGCTATGTTGTCGGGGGCTATATGCCCCTGGTAGGGTCTCCCAAGGCAAACAGGTCCTAGGTTAAAAACCCCATATGGATATTTCAATATCAAGGACCGTTACGTCGCCTGGTATGGCGCAACCGGGCCCCACCCTGGAGCCAGGCCCGGGGTTGGGGCTCGCATGCGGCGTCTGGTGGCCGGGTCTTTCCCCATGGGGCCCGGCCGGGCTCAGTCCGAAGGAGCGACGTGGGGCCGACCTCCCGTGGGCCCACCACCTGCAGGAGGAACAGTAAGGGACACAGAATCTGGCGCTAGGGACATGGAATGTCACCTCGCTTGCGGGTAAGGAGCCTGAGCTTGTGCGGGAGGTTGAGAGATACCGACTAGAGATAGTCGGGCTCACCTCCACGCACAGCTTGGGCTCTGGAACCCAAATCCTCGAGAGAGGCTGGACTCTCCACTACTCTGGAGTTGCCTGCGATGAGAGGCGGCGGGCTGGTGTGGGCTTGCTCATAGCCCCCCAGCTCAGCCGCCATGTGTTGGAGTTCACCCCGGTGAACGAGAGGGTCGCTTCCCTGCGCCTTCGGGTTGGGGATAGGTCTCTCACTGTTGTTTGTGTTTACGGGCCAAATGGCAGTGCAGAGTACCCGGCCTTCTTGCAGTCTCTGGGAGGGGTGCTGGAAAGTGCTCCGACCGGGACTCCGTCGATCTACTGGGGACTTCAACGCAACGTGGGCGGTGACAGTGTCACCTGGAGGGGCGTGATTGGGAGGAAAGGCCCACGGATCTGAACCCGAGTGGTGTTTTGTTATTGGACTTCTGTGCTAGCAACAGTTTGTCAATAACAAACACCATGTTCAAGCATAAGGGTGTCCATCAGTGCACGTGGCACCAGGACACCCTAGGCCGTAGGTCGATGATCGACTTTGTAGTTGTTTCATCTGACCTCCGGCTGTATGTCTTGGACACTCGGGTGAAGAGAGGGGCGGAGCTGTCAACTGATCACCACCTGGTGGTGAGTTGGATCCGATGGCGGGGGAGAAAGCTGGACAGACTCGGCAGGCCCAAATGTACTGTGAGGGTCTGTTGGGAACGTTTGGCAGAGCCCCCTGTCAGAAAGATCTTTAACTCCCACCTCCGGCAGAGCTTCGACCAGATCCCGAGGGAGGTTGGAGACATTGAGTCCGAATGGACCTCCATTGTCGATGCAGCCACTTGAAGCTGTGGCCGTAAAATCTCGGTGCCTGTCGTGGACGGCAACCCCGAACCCGGTGGTGGACACCGGAAGTAAGGGATGCCGTCAAGCTGAAGAAGGAGACCTATCGAGCCTGGTTGGCTTGTGGGACTCCTGAGGCAGCTGATAGGTACCGGCAGGCCAAGCGGACTGCAGCCCAGGTGGTTGTGGAGGCTAAAACTCGGGTCTGGGAGGAGTTCGGTGAGGCCATGGAAAAGGACTATCGATCGGCCTCGAAGAAATTCTGGCAAACCGTCAGGAAGGGGAAGCAGTGCCCTGCCAACACTGTTTACAGTGGAGGTGGGAATCTGCTGACATCAACTGGGGATATTGTTGGACGGTGGAAGGAATACTGAGGATCTCCTCAACCCCACCGGCGTGTCTTCCACTGAGGAAGCAGAGGCCGAGGGCTTGGAGGTGGACTCGTCCATCCCCCGGGCTGAAGTCACCGAGGTAGTTGGGAAGCTCCTCGGTGGCAAGGCACCGGGGGTGGATGAGATACGCCCTGAGTACCTTAAGTCTCTGGATGTTGTAGGGCTGTCTTGGTTGACACGCCTCTACAACATCGCGTGGCGGTTGGGGACAGTACCTCTGGACTGGCAGACCGGGGTGGTGGTCCCTCTTTTTAAGAAGGGGGACCAGAGGGTTTTGTTCCAACTACAGAGGGATCACACTCCTCAGCCTCCCGGGAAAGTCTATGTCAGAGTACTGGAGAGGAGAATGCGCCGATAGTTGAACCTCAGATTCAGGAGGAACAATGCGGTTTTCGTCCCAGTCGTGGAACACTGGACCAGCTCTGTACCCTCTCCATTTTTATGGGAGTTTGCCCAACCAGTCCACATGTGTTTGTGGATCTGGAAAAGGCATTCGACTGTATCCCTCGTGGCGCCCTGTGGAGGGTGCTCTGGGAGTATGGGGTCCGGGGCCCTTTGCTAAGGGCTGTCCGGTCCCTGTACGACCGGAGCAGGAGCTTGGTTCGCATTGCCGGCAGTAAGTCAGACCTGTTCCCAGTGCATGTTGGACTTCGGCAGGGCTGCCCTTTGTCACCTGTCCTGTTCATTATTTTTATGGACAGGATTTTCTAGGCGCAGCCAGGGGCCGGAGGGAGTCTGGTTTGGGGACCACAGGATCTCGTCTCTGCTTTTTGCAGATGATGTTGTCCTGTTGGCTCCATCAAGCCAGGACCTTCAGTGTGCACTGGGACGGTTTGCAGCCGAATGTGAAGCGGCTGGGATGAGGATCAGCACCTCCAAGTCTGAGACCATGGTTCTCAGTCGGAAAAAGGTGGCTTGTCCCCTTTAGGTTGGTGGAGAGCTCCTGCCTCAAGTGGAGGAGTTCAAGTATCTTGGGGTCTTGTTCACGAGTGAGGGAAGGAGGGAACGTGAGATTGTCAGACGGATCGTTGCAGCTTCTGCAGTAATGCGGTCGATATACCGGTCTGTCGGGGTGAAGAAGGAGCTGAGCTGTAAGGCAAAGCTCTCGATTTACCGGTCAATCTACGTTCCTACTTCACCTATGGTCATGAGCTTTGGGTCATGACCGAAAAACAAGATCCCGGATACAAGCGGCCGAAATGAGCTTTCTCCGCAGAGTGGCGGGCGCTCCCTTAGAGATAAGGTGAGGAGCTTGGTCACTCGGGAGGAGCTCAAAGTAGAGCCGCTGCTCCTCCATATCGAGTAGCCAGCTGACGTGGCTCGGGCATCTGTTTCGGATGCCTCCTGGACGCCTTCCTAGGGAGGTGTTTCGGGCATGTCCCACCGGGTGGAGACTCGGGAAGACCTAGGACACGCTGGAGGGACTATGTCTCTCGGCTGGCCTGGGAACGCCTCGGTATCCCCGGAAGAGCTGGAGGAAGTGTCTAGGGAGCGGGAAGTCTGGGTGTCTCTGCTTAAACTGCTGCCCCCGGCCCTGGATAAGCGGTAGAAAATGGATGGATGGATGGATGGAGTGAAATTTGGTCAGAGATAAATTTTGTAAAGGTGTCATCACTTAAAAGAAGAGAGTTAAATCTCCAGAGCCGCCTGGTTGGGAAAACACCAGGTATGCTTAGTTTTAACAAGAGAGGTGCATGGTCAGATATCACAATAGGTTGATAGTCACATGACTGAATATTAATGGTCAGTTTGTTATCTAAGGAGAAACCCAATGACGACTTTACGGGTGTAAAAAACATGTTTACAGCCTAGTACAAAAGCTAGTTCTTGTCTCTAGAGCTAAGTTTTTACCATGTGACAACTGTTGGGGTTTCAGACTGACTGAAAGCTGTTTTTCTAATCTTTTTAGTTTACCAATTTGTTAGTATTTTTCTATTGAGATGCTCTCTTTATACTTGTTATTTGCTCACTTTACACACTACATTGCACCTAGATTAGACACCTTCTCTCTCACCTGTTGAAACCAGTTAGAACCAGTGGACACATAGTGTTCTACATACTGATACAGTGGCAGGGAGAGCCTGCTTCCTGCGAGGGATGCGGCCATAGATTACTATTACTTTTGTGGTGTCAAGTTGACTGTGGACACAACTCGTTGGCTGACATTGTGTTAACATTGTGTTGTGTACCAGTCGTGGTGAGTGGGCTTTCAACCAAGACAGGCCAACTTGAATTCATTTTGTGTGATTTTTATTTGAGTTTTTCTGACTTTCCACAGGGTCCCTTCCTGCAGCAGTCATTTTAAACTCCTCATCACATCCTCGCTATTTCCACCTTCACCCTTGACACTGGACAAAATACCCAGGTCATTCCCGCCGAAGTGAATCAGGAGGACCTCCGGCACTGATCTTCTTTGCAACGTGCCCTCAAAAAGGACAGGAGCCCTCTCCAACGAAGGCCACCCCAGCCAAACCAGCAAACCCGGGCATGTGGATGGCTGAGGTGGCTATGTGTTGTTGCTGCAGCTCCTGGGCTCCACGCCGGACATGGCTGTCACCAATGATCCACACAGTTTCTAGATGTGGAAAGAATGCATAAATGAATGTGAAAAAAAAGTTACAATTCTGTCGTTCAAAAAAAAATTATTAAAAAAAGGTCAAATATGCAGCCATAACTGGACTTACTTGTCTTTGCAGCATGTTCTTGGGAGGTCTGCTTTACAGGTGAAGAAGGCAGAAGTAGGGGAGTAGAGGGCAAGTCCATTTTGAAAACTACAAGAGAAAGAGTTATGCATAACGTGACTGTAACTATGTAAAAAATAGTCTCCAAATTAATGTGCAACGCACTTACTTCTCTGGTCAATGGGTTCTTGGTAGTGAGCAATGTGAGAAGTGATGTTTTACATCTTTTTAACTACAATAGAAAAAGTTAGATTAGTAATCTATATTATAGCTTATAAAATATTAACTATATAACATATTATGGAGAGAAACATAGCGTGTTCATGAATCTAAAATATTTTTTTTAAATTTAGAAGTATTTATAGTATTTTTGCATTGCTTTCTGTACATTTAATACATGTTCTAACTATATTTAGAAAAAGTATGTGACAGATAACAATCTTTCAATATTATAGTTTAATCCCCAAAACATGAACAAAAACTAGAAGTGGAAATAAACCTATTTATACATTTGAAGTCTATGCTTTCTTTAGTGGTCTTACAAATAAAACGTCTAATAAAATTATCATAAAGCATAAAAAAGTTTTAACAGCCATTAGAGTTGATTTCAAATTAATTGAGAAGGGCAGAAAATCCCACTGAAAAAAAATGTAGCTGGAACGGGAGAGCTCCACTTGCGTTAGCCTGGTGTTAGCAACCGGTTAGCATTAGTCTTAGCCTCGGCCACCGCGGAGTGGGCGTAATTACCCATGCACGCGCTTGCGATTCAACCAATGACTGTAGAAGGGCTGGACATAAGGAGTGTGACGTCACCCATTATGCGTTACTTTTTTTATTTTTATTTTTTTATTAAGTTTTTCAAGATTTACAATATGTCAAATAAAGTTGAACTTAAAATAACATCAATAACTCGTTTGAGGAAGAAAAATAAACATGTGCTCGCATTTAAAACATTACAAACTCGCATCATATCAAGTAAGAAAAAATAAAGAATACAAATACAAATAAAGAAATAAAATAAGAGATAATTTCAGGGGCTGACAAAACAACATAAATGCTTAAAGCGTGTTTAAGAACTCAAAGAGCAAGAGACTCTGACATTGTTTCATATAACTCGTTTATGGACTGGTTTTCTTCCGATAAAACCTTTTTAAAGATGCTATATAATTTTTAATTTCGTTTTTAAAACAGTTTATGTTTGGCTTGCTGTTATTCCACTTATTTTTGTGTATATGATATTTTCCCATAATGAAAATAATGTTTACCATTTTAGAACCCTTTTTTGACATACCATCCATATATATCATCACTTGAAATTTGTTAAACAAATATTTATTGATTCCAATATTTAACCATCTATAAACATCCTTCCAAAACCCCATTGTGACTGAACAAGAGAAAAAAAGGTGTTCAATTGTTTCCTGTTCTAACATACAAAAAACACATTGATTAACTTCAAAATTGAACCTTTTCCTTAGGATTTCAGAGGCAGGATATATATTATTTATTAATTTGAACTGAATTTCTTTTATCTTGGGTAAAATTGGCCATTTAAGATAGCTACAACTAGTCTTTGTTAATGTAACTTGATTATCTGTTATCTTTATTTTTATTGTCTTTTTGATGTAATAGAATAGTTTTTTTCTTGTGAAGTTGTGAGTGAACATCATTTTCCAGTAGAACAGTATTTGTTTATGGAAGTCAGACAGTTTGAATGGAAGTTTAGTTATCTCAAAATCACACCTTAACAGAAATTTTAATCCACCAACATTTTGAAAAATATATTTTGGTATGTGGAACCATATGGAATTTGATTGTGTCAAATAAGCTTTAACCCAGTTTAACTTTAATACACCTATCATGGATTCAAAGTCAGCAGCTTTCAGCCCACCATGTTTATAGTCTTTATCCTTCACAGACTTTTTAAGATAGTGTGTCTTATTTTTCCATATGAAATTAAAAATGATTGAATTTACCTTTTTTTTTTTTTAATATTCTTTTTATTGAACATTTTAATTATTACAAAAAAACATATTAAAACAACAGCAGAAGAAAACACACACACACAAAAAAAGAGCACAGCACAGGAAATAATAAACATATCTATAAACATTTTACCCCTCCTTGAACCGCCACCTTATCGTGGTGGAGGGGTTTGAGTGCCCGGATGATCCTAGGAGCTATGTTGTCGGGGCTATTTGCCCTGGTAGGGTCTCCCAAGGCAAACAGGTCCTAGGTGACGGGCCAGACAAAGCGCGGTTCAGAACCCTTTATGGAAAGTTTAATATCGAGGACCGTACGCCTCGGGTATGGCGCAACCGGGCCCCACCCTGGAGCCAGGCCCGGGGTTGGGGCTCATATGCGAGCGCCTGGTGGCCGGGTCTTTCCCCACGGGGCCCGGCCGGGCACAGCCCGAAAGAGCGACGTGGGACCGACCTCCTGTGGGCCCACCACCTGCAGGAGGAACCGTGGGCCGGTGCAATGTGGATTGGGTGGCAGTCGAAGGCAGGAGCCTCGACGGCCCAATCCCCGGACACAGAATCTGGCTCTAGGGACATGGAATGTCACCTCCCTGGCGGGTAAGGAGCCTGAGCTTGTGCGGGAGGTTGAGAGATACCGACTAGAGATAGTCGGGCTCACCTCCACGCACAGCTTGGGCTCTGGAACCCAAATCCTCGAGAGAGGCTGGACTCTCCACTATTCTGGAGTTGCCTGCGGTGAGAGGCGGGCTGGTGTGGGTTTGCTTATTGCCCCGGCTCAGCCGCTATGTGTTGGAGTTCACCCCGGTGAACGAGAGGGTCGCTTCCCTGCGCCTTCGGGTTGGGGATAGGTCTCTCACTATTGTTTGTGCTACGGGCCAAATGGCAGTGCAGAGTACCCGGCCTTCTTGGAGTCTCTGGGAGGGGTGCTGGAAAGTGCTCCAACCGGGACTCCATCGTCTACTGGGGACTTCAACGCTCACGTGGGTAGCGACAGTGACACCTGGAGGGGCGTGATTGGGAGGAACGGCCCCTGATCTGAACCCGAGTGGTGTTCTGTTATTGGACTTCTGTGCTAGCAACAGTTTGTCAATAACAAACACCATGTTCAAGCATAAGGGTGTCCATCAGTGCACGTGGCACCAGGACACCCTAGGCCGGAGGTCGATGATCGACTTTGTAGTTGTCTCATCTGACCTCCGACCGTATGTCTTGGACACTCGGGTGAAGAGAGGGGCGGAGCTGTCAACTGATCACCACCTGGTGGTGAGTTGGATCCGATGGCGGGGGAGAAGATCGGACAGACTTGGCAGACCCAAACGTACTGTGAGGGTCTGTTGGGAACGTTTGGCCGAGTCCCCTGTCAGAGAGATCTTCAACTCCCACCTCCGACAGAGCTTCGACCAGATTCCGAGGGAGACTGGAGACATTGAGTCCGAGTGGACCATGTTCTCCACCTCCATTGTCGACGCAGCCACTCGAAGCTGTGGCCGCAAAGTCTCCGGTGCCTGTCGTGGCGGCAATCCCCGAACCCGGTGGTGGACACCGGAAGTAAGGGAGGCCGTCAAGCTGAAGAAGGAGACCTATCGAGCCTGGTTGGCTTGTGGGACTCCTGAGGCAGCTGATAGGTACCGGCAGGCCAAGCGAGCTGCAGCACGGGTGGTTGTGGAGGCAAAAACTCGGGTCTGGGAGGAGTTCGGTGAGGCCATGGAAAAAGACTATCGGTCGGCCTCGAAGAAATTCTGGCAAACCGTCCGGCGCCTCAGGAGGGGGAAGCAGTGCCCTGCCAACACTGTTTACAGTGGAGGTGGGAATCTGCTGACCTCAACTGGGGATATTGTTGGACGGTGGAAGGAATACTGAGGATCTCCTCAACCCCACCGCCACGTCTTCCACTGAGGAAGCAGAGGCCGAGGGCTCAGAGGTGGACTCGTCCATCACTCAGGCTGAAGTCACTGAGGTAGTTGGGAAGCTCCTCGGTGGCAAGGCACCGGGGTGGATGAGGTACGCCTGAGTACCTCAAGTCTCTGGATGTTGTGGGGCTGTCTTGGCTGACACGCCTCTGCAACATCGCGTGGCGTTTGGGGACAGTACCTCTGGACTGGCAGACCGGGTGGTGGTCCCCTTTTAAGAAGGGGGACCGGAGGGTGTGTTCCAACTACAGAGGATCACACTCCTCAGCCTCCCGGGAAAGTCTATGCCAGGGTACTGGAGAGGAGAATGCGGCCGATAGTCGAACCTCAGATCCAGGAGGAACAATGCGGTTTTCGCCCCGGTCGTGGAACACTGGACCAGCTCTATACCCTCTCCAGGGTGCTGGAGGGATTATGGAGTTTGCCCAACCAGTCCACATGTGCTTTGTGGATCTGGAGAAGGCATTCGACTGTGTTCCTCGTGGTGCCCTGTGGGGGGTGCTCTGGGAGTATGGAGTCCGGGGCCCTTTGCTAAGGGCTGTCCGGTCCCTGTACGACCGGAGCAGGAGCTTGGTTCGCATTGCCGGCAGTAAGTCAGACCTGTTCCCGGTGAATGTTGGACTCCGGCAGGGCTGCCCTTTGTCACCGGTCCTGTTCATTATTTTTATGGACAGGATTTCTAGGCGCAGCCAGGGGCCGGAGGGAGTCTGGTTTGGGGACCACAGGATTTCATCTCTGCTTTTGCAGATGATGTTGTCCTGTTGGCTCCATCAAGCCAGGACCTTCAATGTTCACTGGGGCGGTTTGCAGCCGAGTGTGAAGCGGCTGGGATGAGGATCAGCACCTCCAAGTCTGAGACCATGGTTCTCAGTCGGAAAAGGGTGGCTTGCCCTCCAGGTTGGTGGAGAGCTCCTGCCTCAAGTGGAGGAGTTTAAGTATCTCGGGTATTGTTCACGAGTGAGGGAAGGAAGGAGCGTGAGATCGACAGACGGATCGGTGCAGCTTCTGCAGTAATGCGGTCGATGTACCGGTCTGTCGTGGTGAAGAAGGAGCTGAGCTGTAAGGCAAAGCTCTCGATTTACCAGTCGATCTACGTTCCTACTCTCACCTATGGTCATGAGCTTTGGGTCATGACCGAAAGAACAAGATCCCGGATACAGGCGGCCGAAATGAGCTTTCTCCGCAGAGTGGCGGGCGCTCCTTAGAGATAGGGTGAGGAGCTCGGTCACCGGGAGGAGCTCAAAGTAGAGCCGCTGCTCCTTCACATCGAGAGGAGCCAGCTGAGGTGGCTCGGGTATCTGTTTCGGATGCCTCCCGGACGCCTCCTAGGAGGTGTTCCGGGCATGTCCCACCGGGAGGAGACCTCGGGAAGAACTAGGACACGCTGGAGGGACTATGTCTCTCGGCTGGCCTGGGAACGCCTCGGTATCCCCCCGGAAGAGCTGGAGGAAGTGTCTGGGGAGAGGGAAGTCTGGGCTTCTCTGCTTAGACTGCTGCCCCCGCGACCCGGCCCCGGATAAGCGGTAGAAGATGGATGGATGGATGGATAAACATTTGGATCATTTGCATACAGCATTTCGTCGTATGATTGTACCTAGATTTTATCCAGTTTCTGTTTATGACCTTGTAATCTTTAGACAATTTAAAATATTCTCCCATTTTTTAAACAGGTGCGATTTTCCATTGAGACAATACCTCAATCTTTCTAGCGTTACAACCGGATATCTTAGCTTTCCACATTTGAGTAGAAGGGGCATCATTACCAACCCATTTGACCATTATAGTCTTTCGAGCCAGCATTAGGAGAAACTGAACAATCTCTTTGTGAGCTCACAGAGGGTCAGGTATAAGTCCCAGTAGGCACATGAGCGGACTGAGTGGAGCTGTCTGTCCTATCACCGAGCTAATCTCACTGCATACTGCCTGCCAGAATACCTCAATGTGCTTGCACTCCCAGAGACAGTGATATCTAGTGCTCTTAGCTGAGTTACATTTAGGACAATTCGGAGAAACACCTGGAGTATACTTACTGTATATATAAGGTGATATGTAAACATTATGTAGAATATTGAATTGCATTTCTTTGTATTTATTACAGATTGATATTCTAGAAGGCAATCTTACTATTTCCTCCCACGACTCAGAGTCGATTGACATTTTAAGCAGCATATTCCAAGTTGTTCAGAAATGTTTCAGTTTGTCTACCGTTATAGTCTGTAACTCAGAGTAGAATCTAGATACAAAACGCCCACGCTTTCCGGCATTCAAGTATAGTTTTTTCAAGCAAGTAACAGTTCGTTGGTAGCTCCAGGGATCCAACCATTGACTTTACGTAATGCCTGATCTGAAGATATTTATAGAAGTCTTTGGCAGGTATATTATATTGAGATCTTATATTTTCAAATGTCTTAAATTTACCTTTGTCCCACAGATCATAAATTCTCTTGATACCAGTTTCTTGCCATGACTTGAGTTTTAGTCCCACACCCTCTGCTGTTAAATCTGGTATATCTACCAAAAGTGCAAGAAAGTTAAGAGTTTTTGACTTCCAAAATAATTTCTTCAAAATACTCCATGTCTTAATAACATTATTAATTAGGTAATTGCCTTTAACAGCAGATGGCAATTCTCTTGCGCGTTTATCTAATAAGTTTAGACAGATGGGTTGGCTAATTGCTGTTTCAATCTCAAGCCACGGTGTCATATCTTGATCAGTTGCCCATTCTGAAATAATTTTAGCATGAATAGACAGTACATAGTTCTCAATCTTTGGTAAACCCCACCCACCCTGTTGTTTTGGAAGTTGTAAAGTATCAATTTTGAGCTTAGGTTTTCTGCCTGCCCAGATAAAGTCTGATATCAGTTTATTAATGTCCTTAAGATCATTTGGGTTTAAGAACACAAAAGCATTGATACTGGATAAACAATTTTTGGGAGTGTTATCATTTTAATAAGGTTAATCCTACCAAGCATTGATAAAGGAAGCTTTTTCCATCTTGTAACCTTTTCTTTTATGTGACTAATTAAAGGATTGACATTCTCCGCATATAACTGATCAATTCTGGGTGTGATTTTTATGCCTAGATACTTAAATCCTTTAGGTGCCCAGCGAAAGGGTTTAACATAGGCAGGCTCGACCTGAACACTGTTTGTTAAAGGCATTATTTCTGACTTTTCGAAGTTTACCTTATATCCTGATATTTGTCCAAATTCTTTAATACAATCAATCAATGCTGGAATTGATTTATCCGGATCTGTCAAAGTTAAAAGAATATCATCGGCATATAGTAGTATTTTGTGCTGTTTTGTTCCTATTAGAGTTCCTCCTATATTTATATTCTGTCTGACGGCTATTGCAAGCGGCTCTATAACCAGCGAAAACAGCAAAGGTGATAAAGGACTGCCCTGAGCAGTACCACGTGTAATTTTAAATGGTGCAGATAAAAGACCGTTTGTCAAAACAGAAGCTACAGGCATCTTGTACAGAATCTTCACCCAGTCTATAAAAGTGGATTTAAAACCAAATCTTCTTAGCACTTCGAACATGTACTCCATTTCAACACGATCAAAGGCTTTTTCGGCATCCATTGAAACAATGGCGCCTGGTATTTGATGGTGATTATGATGATTGATAACATTAGTCAAGCGCCTCTTGTATTATTTGAAGACAAATGACCCTTAATAAATCCAGTCTGGTCTGTGCTTATTATATCTGATACAACCCGCTCTAATCTGTTGGCCAACACCTTTGACAATATTTTCATATCTACTCCTAACAAGCTTATTGGCCGATAGGAAGAGGGTAGTTATGGGTCCTTATCTGTTTTTGGTATTACTGTAATATTAGCATTATACATAGTCCCTGGAAGACTTGAGTGCTCAAAGGATGCATTAAATACTCTCTGTAACAGCTTGTTAATCTTGCCTTTCAAAACCTTAAAAAACTCCACAGGGTATCCGTCAGCTCCAGGGCATTTGTCCGATTGGAGTGATGAAATGGCTGCATCAATTTCTACCAATGTAATGGGACGCTCCAGTAAGTTAGCCTGGTCTTCAGTTAGTCGTGGTATATTCAAGCTATTTAGAAAATAACAATCCTTCAGTTTATCACAGTCAGACTCAGAGCTATACAGTTTCTCATAAAATTGTCTAAAACACTCATTAATGTACTTATTATCCATATGTCGCTGACCATTATCATCCTTAACTGCTGAGATAAAGAATTTAGGGGCATTATTTGCCAGCCTTGCCAAGAATTTGTTTGGTTTATTGCCAAATTCAAATAGTTTTTGTTGTGCAAATAACAAGTCCTTCTCAACTTTCCTCGTTATTAAGTCACTTAACCTGTCCCTGGATGTCTTTAATTCCTTAAGTACAGTGGCGGTTCTACATTGAAATAAACCCTGGGCGAGACCCCTTTGAGCGTGCCCCCAACACACACACACACACACACACACACACGATATGCACACCTGAAAGCTCATGCTGGGGAGAAGTAGAGGCAAAGAGGTCTTCATCCTCAATATCAGATATTTGTGGAGACCAATATGTAGCGGAGGAGGTGGTTGGCTCATCCTGACCAGTGGCAGAGGATAAAATATTTTAGAAGTGCCCCTGAAATTGCAATTGAATTGCATTTGAAATCAAAAGACCACAGGATAATGTTTTATAAAGCTAAAACAGCCTGGGGTCAAATTGACTCAAAACATAATAGAAGGGTTACATAAACATGCTCTTACACACTAAATGTCTGTCATTACACGCTATACCCTCCTAGACCCAGAAAAAAAACTTGATTTATTTATTCCCCCCCCCCCATGTCATCACATGGTTTAGAGCATAGAAACAAATGGTAAAAAATATATATTGACTCAGTTGTTTAAAAACTAAAATGACTTTAAATTATATGTACAGGCAAAAACGATGGGATTTTATTTTTTAATCACCAAAAACGTTTTGGGTTTCAGAATATTTTAATTTGTATATTAATCTAACTTTCATGGAGGAACCATTAGCTCTTTAGTTACTGCCTCAAATTCTATGCATGACACACTTTTAGTTAGGACTTGTAAAACTATACTTAGGAAACTATACTTAGCAAACTGTGTAGCAAATAAATAGCAAATGTTTGTCTTTAACCTACAGATTTGAAAATGCTGTTGGTTATTTACAGGGCCTAACGTTAAACCAACAGGTAGAAATGATATCTGAACTTGTAACATTGTAATATTGTACTTATTGCAAAGTACAATATTATAAATTAGATCTCGTGAGTGAGTTGAAACCAAATTATTGTTGTATAAGCATAGCAAGCATCATTAGCAAAAGGCTAACAAAGAGTTATACCCACCACCAATTAACGTCATTAGCCCTTTATTCATGAAATCGATACTGTAATCATACAGAGAGAGAACATAGTTGCATACCTTTATATTTTGCTCGTTTATCCTCTTCTTCTTTTCTTTTTTTTCGAAATTGGGCACCTGATGGCTTAGACCTTTTTTTATCCATCTCTGTTTATTTGGCACGCCGCACTCAACAATCAACAGATTTCCCATCCCCCCAACTGTCACTCACGACCAGAAGTCAAGACTAAACCAATTCACCTTGATGACCGCATAATTGTTTTGTATTACCTAGTTTAATTTGCAGGAACTATAGACCTGTATTATAACATTATGAATGAAATGTGCATTATTTGGAAGAAAGTCTAGGTGTGTGACTGACTTTAGCCTATTATTATTAATTATATAGTGTGGATCCCCATCCACCCTCCCCACCCTGTCCGTTCCATTTGAGAGAGACCCATAGGTGAAATATCACCGCGCCTCGCGCCCCACCCACTTTTACACTTCTCTCACAACACACAGCTTCTGTGCATGGTACATGTCATTTACAGCAAGCAGGGGCGCCGGCAGCTGCAGGGAGCGCCAATTTGCCAATTACACACACACAGTGAAATGATATAAATGATGAAAAACCGCTTTGACGCAGAGGATTTTTATTTTATTTTTATTAATCTGCTCGTGCTGCCGCCCCAATGTAATTGGCGCCCGGCGGCTGCCCGGTTCGCCCGATGCCCAAAACCGCTACTGCTTAAGTACTTTGTCTGATTTTGATGCATAATATTCTTCTTCCAGTCTTTTAATTTTTATTTCAAGGTCGTTTTGTAGTATTAATCGTTCCTTCTTTTTACGGCTTGTATATGAGATTATAATTCCTCTCATGTAGGCTTTATAAGCATCCCATACAATTCTAGGGTCAGCGTCCTCTTTATCATTGATATTTAGATACAGATCTGTCTGTTCTTCTAATAGTTTGATGAAACTGTCATCAAAAAGTAGTAGCCTGTTTAACTTCCAGTAAATAGTTTGTTTTAGCGTTCTGGGCGGTTGCATCTCTAAACTAACAGGAGCATGATCAGAAATGGCAATAACTCCTATATCTGACTTCTTCACTAGATGGGCCAGATGCTTTGAAATAAAAATGTAATCTATGCGGGACATTGATGAATGAGTGAAATGTAAAACTTTGTGTTGAAGGATTCAAATGCCTCCAAATATCTAACAGGCCAGTTTCCTCTAATGTGTTATTAAGCGATCTTGCACTTTTAGTCTGAGTGTTCTGAGCTGGGTTCCTGTCTAATAAAGGACAAAGAGAGCAATTAAAATCGCCTCCTATCAAAATGTTTGAGGAGTCCATTTCAACAAGCTGGTCAAAAAGTAAGGCAGAAAAATCATCATTGTTTACGTTAGGACTATAGATGCTACCCAGCAAAATTATTTCCCCATAAAGCGTTCCTTTAGCTAAGATGATTCTCCCCTCCGTATCCTTATATGTGTCTGTGACAACTAGTGGTAAGTTTTTATGTATCAATATTATTACCCCCCTCTTACTTGTTGAATAAGATGAGTAATAAACCTGACCAACCCACTCCCTGTGATATTTATTATGTTCATTGTCGTTGAGGTGTGTTTCCTGTAAAAAAGCTATTTGGATTTTGTCCTTTTTTAAACAATTTAATATAGCTTTCCTTTTCACTGGATTATTGGATCCCTTAACGTTCCAAGTACAAATTCTAATACTCATATAATACACTTTATGTACTTAATGCTGTATTCAGAAAGATAGAAATAATTATGTTTAGTCCGATCCCAACATTTAACCCTGTGCCGAAAAAGAAAGAGAAAAAGAAAAAACAAAACCCAAAATTCCAAGCAAAAACAAAGCACACAGCTTGGAGTAACGAACAATGATCTAAGTATCCGCAACAAACTTCTTAACAGGTGGAAGATACTAAAACCAAAAACAAACTTCGTCATACTCTTAAGAGGAGCATCCGACTGGGGTTTCAGTGAGTCCGAGAAAGGATTATCGTTACAAGGAAAAAGAAGAAGAATTAAAGCCGCAAGCGGCGATAAAGGCCCTCGCCTCCCTTGCGACCGCGGGGACACATGTACTCGGAGGATTGCATTTCGTGCTTTAAAGCGTAAACTTCACGGTAATGTCGAATAACCGGGCCTGTGCCTCTGCTTGAATCTTCTTCTGGCTGGAGCCTGCTTCATCACCTCGGGCCTGTGCTACTGCTGGGGCCTGCTACACCACCTTGTAATTTAGAGTTAAAGGTCTCCACATTCCCTGGTTTTCCTGGGATCTGTCTAAACTTTTGAAAATAAAAGATTATGCTTGGGCTGAGGCGAGAAAAGTACAGGCTGGAGATTTGCAATGACTCAGAAAGCGCTGCACCCGCCTGTTAAAAAGTAAAAATGTAAATATTAGTTGTCTAAAATAACATGTTTACCAGTTCCAAAAGATTCTAAGGAGTTTTACAAGACTCTAGTCTTGGCTCTGGAGGAGCCTCCTCCAAAGGAAGCATCCTGGCATTTGGTAAATGGCATTTATTTCCCAAAGAAATGGCTGCCTCTTCCCAGGCTCATTACAACCACAGCCACAAATGTATCAAAAAACAAACTGAAAACTTTATTGGCACTCGTGTCTAGATAATACTCACCAGATATTAGGCCGTTTAGATTAAAACACTTTGAGTTGAGTCTTTTGGCGTAAGGGGTGCGATTTAGGTGGCCGCGCCTTTCACCCCACATGGTGGACTTCCTGTTCAGTTTAGGCTGTTGCTGTCATAGACTTTTCTGTTTGGCCTGAGGTGTCCTAGAAATGTACTAAGTTTCATTTTCCTACGTTGGAAAAAATTACTTTCACTTTCCATAGGCCGAATGGCATTTTCATTTTCCAGGGGTCGCCACTGAGTCATTTCTTTTATTATTTTTTCAAATACTTAAGATACATCAATATTTCGCCAGGCTTACTTTTAGTGGCCAATAAAATGTACTTTGCACATTTACTGGGTCAAAATTAAGGATAATTTTGCAGAAAAATTTGCAGAAAAATAAAAATTAAATAAAAATATAAATTGAGCAAAAACAACAACAAAAGGCATTGTCTATTTACCACACGTGTGTTTAGTTCATTTTGCCTAAGTTTGGTGTTTGTGGAATGAAGCAGCTATTTTCTGTCAATTCTTAAAAGTGAGGTGTATTTTAAGCCGGTTCACATTTTCAATTAAAATGGCCGCCTTCTCGTGTGTGATAGGGTGTGGTCCCCATTGGCTTTTATGTTCATAAGCCCATACTGGATGTGTGTACCAAGTTTCATTTGCCTAGGACAAACTAAAATTTTCCCTTCCCATTGACTTTTTCCACATATTTGCTGCTATGGCAACACATTTATAAATAGGGGTGGTTGTCATTGGCTTTTATGTTTGTCATAACATAAGAGATGGGTGTACCAAATTTCATGTCTCTATGACAAACTAAATTCTTGGGTCCCATTATAAGTTTGTAGGGGCGCTAGAGGGCCATTTCTAAAGCTAACCCTTTTATTGACATATCTTTGTGTTCAGGTCATGAATGTGCACAAACGCCTTTTTGGGTCCAACTTGATCCGAGAAGCGTTTGAGAGTTAAGGATATTTTATTTTCACAAAAATGGCCACTTACACGCTTGCCACACCCACACCCGATAAGATATCAAAAACAAAATGACAAGTTTTGTTGGCACATGTGTCTAGATGATACTCACCAAAATTGGGGCCATTTAGACAAAAACACAATGAGTTGAATCTTTTGGCGTAAGGGGTGCGATTTAGGTGGCGCGCCTTTCACCCCACATGGCGGACTTCCTGTTGAGTTTACGCTGTGGCTGTCATAGACTTTTCTGTTTGCCCTGAGGTGTCCTATGGATGTACCAAGTTTTGTATTTCTACATTGGAAAAAATGTACTTTCACTTTCCATAGGCTGAATGTATTTTCATTTTCCAGGGTCGCCACTGAGTCATTTCTTTTATTATTTTTTCAAATACTTAAGATACATCAATATTTTGCCAGGCTTGAGTTTAGTGGCCAATAAAATTTACTTTTTATGCACATTTTCTGGGTCAAAATTAAGGATAATTTTGCAGAAAAATTTGCAGAAAAATAAAAATAAATAAAAATATAAATTGAGCAAAAACAACAAGAAAAGGCATTGTCTATTTTGCACACAAGTGTTTAGCTCATTTTGCCTAAGTTTGGTGTTTGTCGAATGAAGCAGCTATTTTCTATCAATTTTTAAAATTGAGGTGTATTCTAAGGCGGTTCACATTTTTAATTCAAAATGGCTGCCTTCTTGTGTGTGTTAGGGTGTGGTCCCCATTGGCTTTTTGTTCATGAGCCCATGCTGGATGTGTGTACCAAGTTTCATTTGCCTAGGACAAACTAAAATTTTCCCTTCCCATTGACTTTTTCCACATATTTGCGCCGTTGCTATGGCAACACATTTATAAATAGGGGGTGGTTGTCATTGGCTTTTATGTTCGTCATGACATAAGTGATGTGTGTACCAAATTTCATGTCTCCATGACAAACTAAATTCTTGGGTCCCATTATAAGTTTGTAGGTGGCGCTAGAGGGCCATTTCTAAAGCTAACCCTTTTATTGACATATCTTTGTGTTCAGGTCATGAATGTGCACAAACGCCTTTTTGGGTCCAACTTGATCCGAGAAGGCGTTTGCGAGTTAAGGGATAATTTATTACCACAAAAATGTCCGCCTCGTTACAGGCTTGCCACACCCACACCCGATAAGATATCAAAAACAAAATGACAAGTTTTGTTGGCACATGTGTCTAGATGATACTCACCAAAATTGGGGCCATTTAGAAAAAAACACAATGAGTTGAATCTTTTGGCGTAAGGGGTGCGATTTAGGTGGCGCGCCTTTCACCCCACATGGCGGACTTCCTGTTGAGTTTACGCTGTGGCTGTCATAGACTTTTCTGTTTGCCCTGAGGTGTCCTATGGATGTACCAAGTTTTGTATTTCTACATTGGAAAAAATGTACTTTCACTTTCCATAGGCCCAATGTATTTTGACTTTTCTAGGGGTCGCCACTGAGTAATTTTTCATATTTTTTTTTCGGGGACTTCAAAAACATAAATTTTTCGCCGACCCTGAACTTTGGGTCCAATAAAAATGACTTTTCGTGCATGTTCACTGGGTCAAATTAAGGATCATTTTGCAGAAAAATAAAAATAAAAAAAAAAAAAAATAAAAAAAAAAAAAAATAAAAATAATCCGAGCAAAAACAATAGGCCCTCCCGGCTATCACCGGCTCGGGCCTAATTAAAGCCGCAAGCGGCGATAAAGGCCCTCGCCTCCCTTGCGACCGCGGGGACACATGTATTCGGAGGAATGCATTTCGTGCTTTAAAGCGTAAACTTCACAGTAATGTCAAATAACTGGGCCTGTGCCTCTGCTTGAATCTTCTTCAGGCTGGAGCCTGCTTCATCACCTCGGGCCTGTGCTACTGCTGGGGCCTGCTACACCACCTTGCATTTAGAGTTAAAGGTCTCCACATTC
This sequence comes from Neodontobutis hainanensis, assembly GCA_024349245.1. Lineage (NCBI taxonomy): Eukaryota > Metazoa > Chordata > Actinopteri > Gobiiformes > Odontobutidae > Neodontobutis > Neodontobutis hainanensis. The sequence continues at coordinate 7,612 of JALDNG010000977.1, read as the reverse complement.
CCTGGTTTTCCTGGGATCTGTCTGAACTTATAAAAATAATAGATTATGTTTGGGCTAAGGAGAGAAAAACAAAGTACTGGCTGGAGATTTGCTCAGAAATCGCTGCACCCGCCTGTTGAAAAGTAAAAATGTAAATATTACTTGTCTAAAAACAAGTTTACAAGTTCCAAAAGATTCTGAAGAGCTTTCCAAGGCTCTAGTCTTGGCTCTGGAGGAGCGTCCTTTAAAGGAAGGATCCTGGCTTATGGTAAATGGCATTTATTTCCCAAAGAAATGGCTGCCTCTTCACAGGCTCATTACGACCACAGCCGTAAATGTATCAAAAACAAAATGACAACTTTGGTTGGCACTCGTGTCTAGATAATACTCAACAAATTTGGGGCCTTTTAGAAAAAAACACATTGGGTTTAATCTTTTGACCCGAGGTGCAATTTAGGTGGTCCCGTGTTCCACCACCTGGCGGACTTCCTGTTGAGTTTAGGCTGTGGCTGTCATAGACTTTTCTGTTTGGCCTGAGGTGTCCTATGGATGTACCAAGTTTCATTTTTCTACGTTGGAAAAAATTACTTTCACTTTCCATAGGCCGAATGTATTTTCATTTCCCAGGGTCGCCACTGAGTCATTTCTTTTATTATTTTTTCAAATACTTAAGATACATCAATATTTTGCCAGGCTTAAGTTTAGTGGCCAATAAAATTAACTTTTGCGCACATTTACTGGGTCAAAATTAAGGACAATTTTGCAGAAAAATTTGCAGAAAAATAAAAATTAAATAAAAATATAAATTGAGCAAAAACAACAAGAAAAGGCATTGTCTATTTTGCACACAAGTGTTTAGCTCATTTTGCCTAAGTTTGGTGTTTCTTGAATGAAGCAGCTATTTTCTGTCAATTTTTAAAAGTGAGGTGTATTCTAACCCGGTTCACATTTTCAATTCAAAATGGCCGCATTCTCGTGTGTGATAGGGTGTGGTCCCCATTGGCTTTTATGTTCATAAGCCCATGCTGGATGTGTGTACCAAGTTTCATTTGCCTAGGACAAACTAAAATTTTCCCTTCCCATTGACTTTTTCCACATATTTGCGTTGCTATGGCAACAAATTTATAAATAGGGGGTGGTTGTCATTGGCTTTTATGTTCGTCATAACATAAGTGATGTGTGTACCAAATTTTATGTCTCTATGACATACTAAATTCTTGGGTCCCTTTATAAGTTTGTAGGTGGCGCTAGAGGGCCATTTCTAAAGCAAACCCTTTTATTTACATATCTTTGTGTTCAGGTCGTGAATGTGCACAAACGCCTTTTTGGGTCCAACTTGATCCGAGAAGGCATTTGAGAGTTAAGGTATATTTTATTTTCACAAAAACGGCTGCCTGGTTACAGACTTGCCACACCCACACCCGATAAGATATCAAAAACAAACTGATAACTTTGGTTGGCACATGTGTCTAGATGATACTCACCAAATTTGGGGCCTTTTAGATGAAAACACATTGGGTTTAATCTTTTGACCCGGGGTGCGATTTAGTTGGTCGCGCTTTCACCCCACATGGTGGACTTCCTGTTGAGTTTAGGCTGTGGCTGTCATAGACTTTTCTGTTTGCCCTGAGGTGTCCTATGGATGTACCAAGCTTCATTTTTCTACGTTGGAAAAAATTACTTTCACTTTCCATAGGCCGAATGTATTTTCATTTCCCAGGGGTCGCCACTGAGTCATTTCTTTTTATTATTTTTTCAAATATTTAAGATACATCAATATTTTGCCAGGCTTAAGTTTAGTGGCCAATAAAATTAACTTTTTGCGCACATTTACTGGGTCAAAATTAAGGACAATTTTGCAGAAAAATTTGCAGAAAAATAAAAATTAAATAAAAATATAAATTGAGCAAAAACAACAAGAAAAGGCATTGTCTATTTTGCACACAAGTGTTTAGCTCTTTTTGCCTAAGTTTGGTGTTTGTGGAATGAAGCAGCTATTTTCTGTCAATTTTTAAAAGTGAGGTGTATTCTAAGACGGTTCACATTTTCAATTCAAAATGGCCGCCTTCGCGTGTGTGATAGGGTGTGGTCCCCATTGGCTTTTATGTTCATAAGCCCATGCTGGATGTGTGTACCAAGTTTCATTTGCCTAGGACAAACTAAAATTTTCCCTTCCCATTGACTTTTTCCACATATTTGCGTTGCTATGGCAACACATTTATAAATAGGGGTGGTTGTCATTAGCTTTTATGTTCGTCATGACATAAGTGATGTGTGTGCCAAATTTTATGTCTCTATGACATACTAAATTCTTGGGTCCCATTATAAGTTTGTAGGTGGCGCTAGAGGGCCATTTCTAAAGCTAACCCTTTTATTTACATATCTTTGTGTTCAGGTCGTGAATGTGCACAAACGCCTTTTGAGTCCAACTTGATCCGAGAAGGCGTTTGAGAGTTAACGGATAATTTATTACCACAAAAATGGCCGCCTCGTTACAGGCCTGCCACACCCACACCCGATAAGATATCAAAAACAAAATGACAGCTTTTGTTGGCACATGTGTCTAGATGATACTCACCAAAATTGGGGCCATTTAGACAAAAAAACAATGAGTTGAATCTTTTGGCGTAAGGGGTGTGATTTAGGTGGCGACTTTCACCCCACATGGTGGACTTCCTGTTGAGTTTAGGCTGTGGCTGTCATAGACTTTTCTGTTTGCCCTGAGGTGTCCTATGGATGTACCAAGTTTTGTATTTCTACATTGGAAAAAATGTACTTTCACTTTCCATAGGCCCAATGTATTTTGACTTTTCTAGGGGTCGCCACTGAGTCATTTTTCATATTTTTTTTTCGGCGACTTCAAATACATAAATTTTTCGCCGATCTTGAACTTTGGGCCAAATAAAAATGACTTTTCGCGCATGTTCACTGGGTCAAATTGAGGATCATTTTGCAGAAAAAAAAAAAAAAAAAAAAAAATAATAAAAAAATAATAATTAAAGCCGCAAGCGGCGATAAAGGCCCTCGCCTCCCTTGCGACCGCGGGGACACATGTACTCGGAGGAATGCATTTCATGCTTTAAAGCGTAAACTTCACGATAATGTCAAATAACCGGGCCTGTTCCTCTGCTTGAATCTTCTTCTGACTGAAGCCTGCTTCATCATCTCGGGCCTGTGCTACTGCTGGGGCCTGCAACACCACCTTGTATTTAGAGTTAAAGGTCTCCACATTCCCTGGTTTTCCTGGGATCTGTCTGAACTTATAAAAATAATAGATTATGTTTGGGCTAAGGCAAGAAAAACAAAATACTGAGTGGAGATTTGCTCAGAAATCGCTGCACCCGCCTGTTAAAAAGTAAAAATGTAAATATTACTTGTCTAAAAAAACAGGTTTACAAGTTCCAAAAGATTCTGAAGAGCTTTCCAAGGCTCTAGTCTTTGCTCTGGAGAAGCGTCCTCTAAAGGAAGGATCCTGGCATTTTGTAAATGGCATTTATTTCCCAAAGAAATGGCTGCCTCTTCACAGGCTCATTACGACCACAGCCGTAAATGTATCAAAAAACAAAATGACAACTTTGGTTGGCACTCGTGTCTAGATAATACTCAACAAATTTGGGGCCTTTTAGAAAAAAACACATTGGGTTTAATCTTTTGACCCGAGGGGTGCGATTTAGGTGGTCCCGTGTTCCACCCCACCTGGTGGACTTCCTGTTGAGTTTAGGCTGTGGCTGTCATAGACTTTTCTGTTTGCCCTGAGGTGTCCTATGGATGTACCAAGTTTCATTTTTCTACGTTGGAAAAAATTACTTTCACTTTCCATAGGCCGAATGTAATTTCATTTTCCAGGGTCGCCACTGAGTCATTTCTTTTTATTATTTTTTCAAATACTTAAGATACATCAATATTTCGCCAGGCTTAAGTTTAGTGGCCAATAAAATTTACTTTTTGCGCACATTTACTGGGTCAAAATTAAGGATAATTTTGCAGAAAAATTTGCAGAAAAATAAAAATTAAATAAAAATATAAATTGAGCAAAAACAACAAGAAAAGGCGCTGTCTATTTTGCACACGTGTGTTTAGCTCACTTTGCCTAAGTTTGGTGTTTGTGGAATGAAGCAGCTATTTTCTGTCAATTTTTAAAAGTGAGGTGTATTCTAACCCGGTTCACATTTTCAATTCAAAATGGCCGCCTTCTCGTGTGTGATAGGGAGTGGTCCCCATTGGCTTTTATGTTCATAATCCCATGATGGATGTGTGTACCAAGTTTCATTTGCCTAGGACAAACTAAAATTTTCCCTTCCCATTGACTTTTTCCACATTTTTGCGCCGTTGCTATGGCAACACATTTATAAATAGGAGGTGGTTGTCATTGGCTTTTATGTTCGTCATGACATAAGTGATGTGTGTACCAAATTTTATGTCTCTATGACAAACTAAATTCTTGGGTCCAATTATAAGTTTGTAGGGGGCGCTAGAGGGCCATTTCTAAAGCAAACCCTTTTATTTACATATCTTTGTGTTCAGCTCGTGAATGTGCACAAACGCCTTTTTGGGTCCAACTTGATCCGAGAAGGCGTTTGAGAGTTAAGGGATATTTTATTTTCACAAAACGGCCGCCTCGTTACAGGCTTGCCACACCCCACCCGATAAGATATCAAAAATAAAATGACAACTTTGGTTGGCACATGTGTCTAGATGATACTCACCAAAATTGGGGCCATTTAGATGAAAACACATTGGGTTTAATCTTTTGACGCGAGGGGTAAGTGCGATTTAGTTGGTCGCGCCTTTTACCCCACATGGCGGACTTCCTGTTTGGTTTAGGCTGTTTCTTTCATAGACTTTTCTGTTTGGCCTGAGGTGTCCTATGGATGTACCAAGTTTCATTTTCCTACGTTGGAAAAAATTACTTTCACTTTCCATAGGCCCAATGTATTTTCATTTTCCAGGGTCGCCACTGAGTCATTTCTTTTATTATTTTTTCAAATACTTAAGATACATCAATATTTCGCCAGGCTTAAGTTTAGTGGCCAATAAAATTTACTTTTTGCGCACATTTACTGGGTCAAAATTAAGGATAATTTTGCAGAAAAATTTGCAGAAAAATAAAAATTAAATAAAAATATAAATTGAGCAAAAACAACAAGAAAAGGCATTGTCTATTTTGCACACAAGTGTTTAGCTCATTTTGCCCAAGTTTGGTGTTTGTGGAATGAAGCAGCTATTTTCTGTCAATTTTTAAAAGTGAGGTGTATTCTAAGCCAGTTCACATTTTCAATTCAAAATGGCCGCCTTCTCGTGTGTGTTAGGGTGTGGTCCCCATTGGCTTTTATGTTCATAAGCCCATGCTGGATGTGTGTACCAAGTTTCATTTGCCTAGGACAAACTAAATTTTTCCCTTCCCATTGACTTTTTCCACATATTTGCGCCATTGCTATGGCAACACATTTATAAATAGGGGGTGGTTGTCATTGGCTTTTATGTTTGTCATGACATAAGTGATGTGTGTGCCAAATTTTATGTCTCTATGACATACTAAATTCTTGGGTCCCATTATAAGTTTGTAGGGGGCGCTAGAGGGCCATTTCTAAAGCAAACCCTTTTATTTACATATCTTTGTGTTCAGGTCGTGAATGTGCACAAATGCCTTTTGGGTCCAACTTGATCCGAGAAGGCGTTTGAGAGTTAACGGATAATTTATTACCACAAAAATGGCCGCCTCGTTACAGGCTTGCCACACCCACACCCGATAAGATATCAAAAACAAAATAACAGCTTTTGTTGGCACATGTGTCTAGATGATACTCACCAAAATTGGGGCCATTTAGACAAAAACACAATGAGTTGAATCTTTTGGCGTAAGGGGTGTGATTTAGGTGGCCGCGCCTTTCACCCCAGATGGCGGACTTCCTGTTGAGTTTAGGCTGTGGCTGTCATAGACTTTTCTGTTTGCCCTGAGGTGTCCTATGGATGTACCAAGTTTTGTATTTCTACATTGGAAAAAATGTACTTTCACTTTCCATAGGCCCAATGTATTTTGACTTTTCTAGGGGTCGCCACTGAGTCATTTTTCATATTTTTTTTTCGGGGACTTCAAATACATAAATTTTTCCGACCTTGAACTTTGGGCCCAATAAAAATGACTTTTCGTGCATGTTCACTGGGTCAAATTAAGGATCATTTTGCAGAAAAAAAAAATAAATAAATAAAAAAATAAAAAAATAAAAAATAATCCGAGCAAAAACAATAGGCCCTCCCGGCTATCACCGCTCGGGCCTAATAATCGAGCAAAAACAATAGGCCCTCCCGGCTATCACCGGCTCGGGCCTAATAATCGAGCAAAAACAATAGGCCCTCCCGGTTATCACCGGGCCTAATAATCGAGCAAAAACAATAGGCCCTCCCGGCTATTACCGGCTCGGGCATAAAAAACAGAGAAAAAAGAACAAAAAAAAAAATAGATTGAAAAGCCTTCCCAACTGGGCCATTGGTCAATGTAACAAGCCTTGCGATAGCACTAATTAGGCCCGAGCCGGTGATAGCCGTTGTTTTCATTGTAGGGGACAAACATCCTTCCTTAATACATTCCAAAAAGGCTTTATATAGTAACTTTTTAATATCTGTCCAAAAATGTTTTAGGAATTCAGATGTTAGCACATCTATTCCTGGGGATTTGCCGTTTTTCATTTCTTTTAATGCAGTTTCAATTTATATTATAGTTAATTCTTCTTCGAGGATGTGTTTGTCTTCCACATCCAATTTTTTAATGTTTTCATCTATTTTTTCAAATAAATAATGACAATATATTTTGTTTGTTACTATAAAAGAGACTAATTTCATCTTGGACTAATTTCTGATCTTCCATTATTATACCATTTATTAGAAGTTTATTTATTTTTTTCTTACTTTGTTTTTCAAGTCCGAAGAAATAAGTTGAACTTTTTTCACCCTTTTCAATCCATCTAGCTCTTGATCGAACATAAGCTCTATTTGCCTTTGTTGTGTACATTTCATCTAATTGGGACTGCAATAACTTTAATTCAATAATGTTGTCTAAGGATAATTGTACATTACTTGTTAGTTGATTTTGTCAATTAGATCCTTTTGCTTTCTTTTCCTTATACAGGATATTTTTTTACCTATGTCAACTGCTATTTGTCTGGTTTTAAACTTAAACCATTCCCATTTACTGATATCACTCATGTCTTGCTTTTCAACCTCTGGGATGAGAGACTTTACCTGTTTACAAAACTCAGCATTTTTTAAGAAATCATTATTTAACTTACAGATATTTGGAGAATGTAACTGTTGTTTGGATGTTAATATGTCTAGACTAATCATGCAATGGTCTGTAAGCGGAGAGGCTGATATTTTACAATCTGAAACATTACTACATAATTCACATGAAATCAGCCAGTAATCTAATCTTGAACATTGACCGTTTCCTGCAGAGTTATACCATGTAAACTGAACTGATGTTGGATTTATTGTTCTCCAGTAATCAATTATATATGTTGTTGTACATAAAGACAATATAGTGTCGCTATATACATGTTGAGAATTCCTATGAGGTATTCGGTCTAACCATGAATCAGGGGCTATATTATGGTCTCCTCCCAATATCACTTTATCT
>JALDNG010000976.1:0-75120 GCA_024349245.1 Neodontobutis hainanensis | reverse complement strand
CCATCTGAACATGCATTTGTCAAAAGCTCTCTTTATTGACGAAACACAATATGTTTTATTATATTATCTGTAAGCTGAAATTTAAACAAATGAAAAAATTCTTGCTTTTTCTTTAAAGATATTGAGTTTACTTACTTTAGCATCCGTATCGATAATAATATAAAATGAATTTTTTTTATTTATCGTAACATTAAAGCATTTTTTTTTAAGTTATATGTAAAGTATTTTTACATTGATTTTTCTGATATTTCTGAATATATAAATATATTAGATAGCCTATATGGTATTTTGAATAATTTGGTAAAAATGATGCATAATTTTTCATATATTCTTGTACAGTATAAAATATTTAGTTGATTTTCTGTGTTAAAATAATTGTTAAAATTTTTTGGGTTTCTTTTATAATAGATGGACAAGTAACGAACAGGAGGCTTATCAGATTGAGTCAGTTTGTTGAGCCATCGAGCAAAGCTATCGTGGGTCTCATTTTAAAGCATAAGTCATACAGTTTTTTTAATTTATTATCTTAATATATTTTGTTAAAACATACGAAAAAGGCAATTTTATGAAATAGTGCATTTCAAGGATAAAAGATGTTCAAAATTTCATTTTACTCATTTTCATAAGTTCGCAACTTTGATTTCTTAAGGTCAAATTTTCAGCTTATTACACATTTTAGAGATATATTTGATACTATCTTTAGTATTTTGAATAATTTTTGAAAACCTAGGTATCATCTTGATCGAAGACAAATCTCTCATGAGACAGTTTTAAGCGTCTAATGTCAGGCTGCTTTTAAAAAATCCTAGGTTGATTTAGTGAGTAAACTAATGGTTAGTTAATCCGTTTCTTTAAGAATTTTAGAGAGAATGCGTTCAAACTGTGTTACATAAAGGCTTCCCATGTATCTCCTATTTTTCAATTATTAGAGAGATATATCACGTTGTTTATATTTGTAAGTTGAAGAAAGCTAAATTATATCAATTCGTTGACATCATTAATCATCATAAATGAAACAAAAATGTTTTCCCCTTTTTTAAAATCTAATTTAATTAATTTTCGAATCTGTTAATATGATATATATTTTGGTCAAAATTAACTATTTTAAGTGAAAAAATAATTGTTAATAACTTTTATAAATAAAATTTTTAAATAATTACTTCAAAACATTATGAACATGGTGGTTTTTCCTTTCTATTTTAATTGAAGCTTTTACCATCTTTGTTAAATTCTTGAATTAATAAAAATGATTTCTTTTTATCTGTTTCGAGAATGCAAACACGACATAAAAGTTCGTTAAAAATAAATTTATTTCAATAATATAGCTCTTCATCATAAAATAAACATCTTAGATGTTGAATTAAAACTTTTTAATTTGATATATAATTTTTATGTTTAGGACTAAAAACAATTATGCAATTAAAGTTAAATTATATTTCAATTCTTTTGAAAATAAATATTCAGAATATTTTTAATTAAAAAATATAAATAAAGAATAATAAAAAAAATATTCTATCTTAAATCAATCAATATTTTTCATATTAAAAATTTTTTTTTGTTTTTATTGTCTTAAAGTTATTGTAAAAAACATGAATTATTTATTTATTTTTTTCAAAAAATTTTATTCTAATATTTTCATTGAAACATAAAATGATAATCCTAAAAGAAATTTTAGATGAACAAGGAATGAGTTATTTTTCAAATTTTCAATATTTTGAATTATTCTAATGTAACTTAAATATAAGTAAAAACTTATCATTTATAAATAAATTTTTCGAATGAAAATATCTTTGATTTTCATGAAAGAATAAAATAAATCTGAATGTTACGTTTTTTTTAAATATTTAATGAACGTAAAAATAAAAAAGAGAATTAAATTCGTTAAATTAATTATATTTGTAAATAAGTTTAGTGGATATATTTATTAAAAATTCGATTGCTACTTCATAAATATTTAACTTTGTTAAACAATAAATATTAAAAGAAAGGAATTTATGGTTAATTAATCATAAAATATATTCATTGAATTTGCGTTGCTAGATTGCTTCAAATCCTTAATAGGTCAATATTCATTTTCCGTTTTTTTAATTTCAAGTGTATTGTCAGATATTTAAATTTCAAATCTATAAAACTATGCTCAGCATATTATCTTCTCAGCCATAATTAAAATTTAAATAATTATATAAATTAAAGAAAATTTCGCGTAAAAATATCACACTCTTCTTAGTAAAAACATTTAACACTTTGAATCTATTTTTTTTGTTTCAATTTAAATGTTGAAAAAATGTGTTGTGAATTCAAATAAATTTTAAAAATTAATAAACAATAATAAGTTATAAATTTCATGAGAAGTTTTTTTAGACACAAAATGAGTGTCTAATTCATTTGATATGGGTATTTTAAAGTTGAAAATTCTAATTCATATTAATGCTGTTTATGATATAGAGGCTCATTTATTAAATTATCTTACAAAATATTTGTTATATTGAATGGCTCATTATATTGCTAGAGCTTTTATTTATAAATTAAGTAAATGTAAATATGTGTATTAAAATGAGTTTATGATAATTTTTATGTTTTACATTCCCAAAGAAATTATAGTGAGTGGTTTAACATAGTTAATAGCGGAAATCGTTTGAATCTTTAATACATGATTGATGAATCATCTGTTTAAACGTGGAATTGAATAAAAATTGTAACATAGAACTTACAAGTAGAAAGTATGCATATGATTTTTGAATTTCGTCGCCATATTTTTAATGTCGCAACAAAAACATCAGAAATTTTTTATGTCATACTCGTATCTTCAAATGTGGACTAGAATTTGAAAGATAAACATTTTATAAACAAATAATTTATTTCTATGTATATTTATTAAATATACAAACACATATAAGTATTAAGATTATAATAAAAATCTTGAAGAAAATATCAATCAAAATTTCGTGTGATATAACGGGTTATATTAAACTATTAAAAATAATTTTTTAAATCAAAAACCAATATGATTTGTTCTCAACATATTAAAGTAATATTAATCTAGTTTAAAAATTGTTAGATTTAGCTACCATCTTTAAAACGCGGTCTAATAAAAACCGTTATCTTTAATATCAACCACAAAATTGTTTGAATGATCTCATTGTCTTTCCAAACAATATAGTGATTAATTAATGATTTTTTGATCTGTATAAAACATTTGTGTCGATCTTTGATTGGCAGTTAGATCGGTGATACATAAAGAAATAATACTAAACTCTAAATTTTAAATTTTAACCAAATTTTTTTTTGAAAGTTTTAGAAAAGTGCTTTGAAATTCAATTGTAGTAATAACCACAAAATTCATATTTTTATTTCAGTTAAGGCCCGCTATTGATCTGATCGCGAAAGTTATCAATGTTACATGAGTTTAGGTTCAAGTTAGAACATATTCTTGGAAATCATGCCATAGTTATCATTTTTTTATCAAGTCATAAGTTAATATGATCTATTAAACACAAGATCTTAAAACTGTAATAAAAAAAATTTTTCATGTATTTATTATACAGTTGTTGTTAAAATAATTACCCTAAATTATATATTATTAGTACGCAAACATCTGTCACGTAAAGCAGATAAATATTTTCTCTTATTATGATATACTCTCTAAAATTTAGTTTTTAATTACATAGCTTTCATCGGGGGTGACATGTAAAAACTCATTAAGAGTTGCAGGTTGAAAATAAACTGATAAAATTGAAAAAATAATTTCATAAGATACTTGTTCTAAGAGACTGTGAGTTTTTATTCTAAACATAGAAAATTTCACACGCGGTCGATAGATATTTAAAAATAACAAATCTCGGTTCAATATTTTATCAGAGTTAAACGAATTCTCATACATTACCCTTCGTTACACCTTTTGTAACAAGCCAAAGTCAGGCAATCTTCAAATCGCCTATCAGTTCTGCTGATCTGATGACACCTCTGAAAGCGGTTTTCAACTTGATCTTAAAAGAAATTATGGGGAATATTTAGAAAGAAAAATATTTTAGTTCGGAAGCCTCGTCTCGTTTACATTGAGATAGAGCGAACGATTCTTGGGTCAGGTCTAACAAATACCATTAGATAAAGAGATCATGCTACAATTTATGATTTTTTTATTTAAGATCAATATGTTAAACATAAAAATACTTTTTTGCTAAATATCAATGATACTACTATGAACGTTATCTATCTTATGATTTTCTTTCTTTTTATCGTTTTTCTAAGTGTATGAGATGCTACTAAAGTTAGACAATGTTCTTCTTATCAAAGGCTCAGATGTCTACCTTATTTTGAATTTGCTTAAGTCTCAACATATTCTCAAAGATCCACACCCAAAAAAGTTTTATTTAATTCATCAAATTCATTTATATGGAAGTACAGCTATTTTATGTAATGATGACAGATATAGATAAGCTATCGGTCTTAACTATAATATGATAGCCTCTCTAAAAAAAATGCAAGTAAAATAGAAACCTTCGGAACAGGTGAAATATAAATCACAATCAAGAAAATTGTGCCAAACTTTGATTCAAAGTTAACCTTAAAGTTAATGCTTTGTGATGAGCCTACGATGTTGCAGCATGGTATATGTTCTGATTAATTTTTTTCATTATCAACCGTAATCATTTATTTTTGAATAACAAAACTAAATGATTCAAAATTCATATTACTCAATTTTGAGGAAATAATCTTCTCAATAAAGGATTCGTGAATAACAATTTTTATGTTTATATAATAGTTAAGAATGCAATTATATCGTCAAAAGAGTAGGCATATCAAAATACCAAGTTTATGTAAAACCAAAACATCAAATATTTAAAGATAAATTTCTCAAAAATTCATCAAAATCTAAAAAACATAATTGATACATTAGGTTTTCAAATGAACCACGAGGAAATCAGTAAGCTATACAGACAATATATTGCAATCAGATAGCGAATGTCTTTTTTATTTTACCTTTGATATTAAATTCATGGATGATTACACATCTGTATTATAGAAAACCGACCCTTTTTATTCTCTCAAAGAGATGAAGTAAATCAATCATAATACAAATTTATTTTATACGCAGTCCACTTTGAGATTAAATTCGGCGACGCTGCTAACATTTTGTCAAGGTATGTGATGAGAAAACGAGAAGTAGAATTTGAACTGATAATTGAGAATCAGTTAAAAATATCATGAGTATTAAAGGCACTCTATCCCTCTACGTTTTGAAATAATATGCAGATTGATTGAATCTGACTACATCTAAAGAAATAATCTAGTCAATGATTACAATCAGATTATTCTTTCTCAATATCTTTAAAAGAAATTTGAAAATGTTTAACTTTAATGTACATAACTATAGACACTATTACCGCTTTGAATCAAGGTTTTTGTGATACTTATGAAATATTGTCAAATAAACTTAATGGAATAAAATACATTTAAGATGATATTTTCGTAGAAATGTTAAAATTATGAAATACATATTAAAAAAACAGATGTTTTATTTTATAGAAATTATTTTATGAGACAAGAATATAATCTCTTGAAAAGCTAGATAAACTCGCCTTAAGTATAATACATAAGACATACAATCAAAACTGAACACGGAGACTGAATAACCTGTTTCGGGATCGATCTACATTAAAATGTGATGCGTTGAAACTATGACAGATAAAATAAGATTAGTATATGCCAATAAATTGAATTGAGGGACAAGTCAACAAAAGCTTGTGTTAAGTGACAAAACGAACAGCTTAAATTACCGTTTAGGTTACAGAAATCAATGATTTATTAATTTTTGGTGCATATTAGATATAGAATATGGATAAAAATTAGTCTAAAACAGGTTTCGTCGAGCTCCGACTATGAAGAGGCTTGCCCTTTTTAGACATTGTAATTAAATCAAAAAAAAATCTTTTCCATAGAAAAGAACCTAATAATGGTGCATAAGGTAACAATTATTTTAATCAAGAATGCTACATCTTATGTTTGTGAATATTAACCCGTAAATTGTTCTCTTAAACATGTAATCAAAGTTTTATAAAAACGGCTGGTTAATCGTGGAATTATAGAGATGGTATATCCTGTGAGTGAGGGCTTTTTTAGGTTTCATATGATTTTCTGTTTCGAAATATGAAGGTTCAGCAAGGGTTTGAGTCGATGTTCGATTCACGTTGAGTATATTTAATAACAACACATAGTTATCAACTGCAAATATTTCACGATCTTTAAAAAAATTTGTTAAGAGTAAAAAATACTTTAACGCTGACCTCAACGATCCATAATTCTGAACATAGGTCTTATCCGAATAAAAAATCACTTCAGGTTATCTGCGCATATAGGCCATTTTCGACATGATCAACTGTATTATGATATTGCAACGTGTGGTGGAATATTCTAAAGGTTAACGGTTTCACTCTTCCTTTGAAAGAGGAAAACGGAGTGCTATTTTGACGACGTGATCATAAGAGTTGACACAATGGAGGAACACATGAAAATATACGACTAAGTACTTTCAAGGCTATAACAATGCAACATCAACACTAAAACCGAGAAAAACAAATTTAGGAGTTCATCAGTTTCCTATTTAGATCATGTCATGAATATAAACGATTCGCGCCCTTAAGAGGATAACATTAATGCAATTAGGCATCAAAGTGAACTTCGAAACAAAAATGAGTTAGAATCATTTCAAGGTTCAATGGGATACTTTTATCAGTTAGTATACATTTTATTTCCTCTTTAAAAGCATTTTTATTAGCTGATCAAAAGAGGAGTTCAATGGAATTTTAAAAAAGAACAGCATAAACTATTCATGAAATTAAAAGGCATCCTATGTCCTTAAGTACAAACTAATTCATTTTGACGAATTACTTCCCAGTATTATCGTGACCATTGCATCAAAATCAAGAATCAGGCACGTCTTGGTACAACGTACAGAAGAAGGATTCGAAAACCTGTATGGTTTGCCTCAAGTATACAAATTAAAATGAGAATATATAACTCAATGGTAGATCTTGAATGACTTACGATCATGTTTGCATTGTATTAGTTTCATCAGTATATCTATTGCAGAATGTTTAAGTTGGTAACAGACTATAAGAAGCTAGAATGCATATTTTAATGAATAAATAAACAAATTAAAAATAATATCAGCAAGATTTTCAAAATAGGCTAACATACCAGCTAGTTATCGACATGATATTTAATATCGAAGGTCAAATCAACTTTCAGTTGCGGTGCTCTCTCGAGGTTATGTTAAGGCGGTGATAGTTTTGAATGGTGAAATTCTACATTCGAAAAATTTAAAATTAAACTTATTTCTACATCCCTAAATAGGACAAAAACTCTGATTCAAACGAACATTAACAACGATAAAATTATAAGCTTAGTTTCAAGATAAATGAGTATCGTGGAGCCATAACGCATCACATGAGAATGAACTAATACCTATTCAGACAGAAGAACTCTCTGAAGATTCTCAAAAAATGATTGTTTGGAATGATACAATGACAATGACCTCCTCGATTTTTTGCACGTTCCTTGATTATTTGCACTCTGGAAACCCTGGAATGCACGTATCTACTTATGGTGGCTAAAACTAAAAAAATACACTGACGAAAGACTAGGAATGTTTTTTTTCAAACTAATCAACAAAACTACAAGAAACTCTTCTTGTAATGTGGTAAGTTACGTGAACACTATGTAAGAAAGTTCAACTTGATTTTTCAGATGTTATTAACGAGAAAATAGTGGCAATAATTATCTACTCGCGCAAAATTTTGATCGAAGCATTCATTAAAAAGAGTCTAACTACGTCAAAACGTTAAGAAAACTAAGGAACAATCGCTAGATTTAGTATCTCTATGATATAGTGATAAAAAAGGCGTTAAGTTTATTATAACGTATTTCGCTTTTTTGGTAACTTAATAATATCAAACTGATACGCTCAACACCGTATTATTTTTGAATAAATAGTGGAGTAGAAAGAACAATCGGAACCAATTGGTATGTTAAAAAACACAGAGATACCGAAAGATAAAAAATAATTATACTTTAAATTGTATTCTTATCGTAACTTATTACATAATTCAACGAATCTAGCCCCATACGAATAGCTGCTCGAAAGAAAATATAAGAATCTATTTGATAATATAACGTCTTAGACGTGATTCAATGAGGTTATATCAATATCTATTTAGGCTAAGTACAATGATTCCCATACAATATATCGAAAATTTTATTATGATACAATTTGGATCAAATATTACATATTTCACGACTACAACCAGGGTACAATTCTTAAAAAAACATAGAGATCTTCATATTTAGTGTACTATGTAAAACAATTTGTTGCGTATACACGCTGATTAATTATAAAATCGACGTATCCTAAAATAAAACCCCTCAACTGATTGTTACATGCTTTAACATGTTTAGAGGAAAATAGCAACACTCCAGAAGGGAAAATGACCCAAGGAATCAATACTGATGTAAACGAACCGTCTTAATGTGCGTAAATTCGAATGTACAAACATCCAAGAATGCGCAGAAGATCTTCTAGAATGAGGAAGCCAGCCCTCGATCCATATCAAAAATATTTGTTAAATTTTTACAACAAGGCTGCTAAAGAGACTTATAAGGAGTTAATGTGGCACGTGCCCAAATAGACTGATTAGATTAAAAATTTCAACACATTTTTTCTCTCACCAACAACCTATCAATACTATGGAGAAAAACTGGGTGCTGATGAGTCTTTAATGGAATTGAACTATTATTACAAGCGAATAGTCGTCTATTTTCATAATTTTGTTGAATTTTCTATAATCCACACACACTCTGGAAAAGTTATCTTTTTTACTGACGATAGGAGTAGGAAAGCACAATGGGCTTTGACTACGATTATTGACGTGTTTCCTCGACATTTAATGAATCATTTGTTTTACTTTTTTTATGTACATTGAAATTAGACACGGTTGACTTTTGATTGGAGAATGATAAACAGTGTTTTATTTCATGTTCATTGATAATTGTGGTTCGATTGTTTGTTTTTGACCTTCTAAAAATACATTTCCACAAATTAGGGAGCAAAGAAATTTCACGTGGCTAATATTCTCAGTGTTTGAAACTAATTAATGTTTCGGTGGGTACATCTTGGATGTTTTTTCTATTTTCAAGTCAATGTTTAAATTATTTCTGATTAAAAAATCTCAATCTAGAATCATTGTGAAAAACGAATTTTCCATAAGTGAGAATTTCAACGGAATTACTTTTCTATTTTATGAAAATGGTTTTCTGACTCAGCCGAAAGAATGATTTTTCTATCAACATATAGGTGTATATTCGACGTTAAATTTAGTCATGTTTTACTGTCGAGCCACAACCGTACTAACAATACAACCTCGAACCTAAATATAATTCAAAAGATGTTTTATTTTAAAAGATTTTATCAATCTAATTAATACTCCAGTTCAGTTATCTAGAGAATGGAAGGAGATAGATTACTGTATAATAATTACACTTACGGTTGTAAAAGTGTTCACAAACGAGGTTGACGTCATCTATTTTATCGTTACTTCCAGATATCGCTGTTCACTTCATTCCTTCATTAGATGGTTTAGAGAATCGATTATTTTCGCAGATAATTAAACTCCAAGGGTCAATGTATGATTTTATACCTATAAAAGATAAAACTGACATCTCCTGCGTCAGTGATCTTTCATGATCTAACAATTTTTTATATCAAATAGATTCAGTTTTGGCATGATTTTCATTCTTCAAAGAACACATAGAGACATCTAAGGTTTCGGTATACTGAATTTCTGCTTCTGTTATGAATGATTCGATTGTTTTCTCAGCATAGGGTATTAAATGAGATCAGATTTGTGAGTTG
The DNA here is from genome assembly GCA_024349245.1 of Neodontobutis hainanensis. Taxonomy (NCBI): domain Eukaryota; kingdom Metazoa; phylum Chordata; class Actinopteri; order Gobiiformes; family Odontobutidae; genus Neodontobutis; species Neodontobutis hainanensis. Next base: position 65,213 of record JALDNG010000976.1, on the reverse strand, counting down.
GTATACTATTATCTTTTGAAAAATGATAAAATCTCAATCAAACTGAGAAATCGTATGATATGATCTTTTCAAAAGTTTGGATAACTTGTATATGAATTATTTAAGGGACATGATCTCGCTGGCTTGAATGCATCGAGATCTAAAAACTACTGAGAAGTGGTGTTTTTGGTATTGTAGAAGTATGCGATAACAGTTTTCACACAAGTTTGTATTTTATTCTCTTCCCAAATTTTGATGAGCTCTGTTTGATTTCTTATCTCAGGAGAAAATGCCAACATTGGGTTAGCAATCACTGGTCTATGGAAATTTTTTAGCTATTATGCAGTGGACGATTTTGCTGATTCTGTTATCTATCAGATAAAATGTTGTGAATTTTATCTTCATTAAACTTACAAAAGACACAAATGGTCATGTATCAATAAGCTAGCGATAAATAACCATTGTTTACGATTTAGTTTTCTTGCTACACCCTAAAATCTCGGATAAAATTTAAATGTTGAAAAAAATATTAGGAATAGACTTCATTTCATTTTAACACATTGACAAACTTGCATCCATAAATTGAAAGATATAAAAATTAAACTCTTCAAACTTACAAAATTTCTTTGTATCTCTTTCAAAATAACTTTTTCTTCGAAATATTCAAATATGACTAAAAATTTCACACTATGAACAAATAAATTAACTTTATTTCAAATCGTAAGGTGATCCTCTAAAATCTTATAATTTATTTTTTAAATGTAGATATACGTGTTTTTCATTTAATTTCGTGAAGTGAATCAACTTTTATGTGCATTTTTATAATTTTAACTGGTCATATGTGCATTACAGCTATCAAATCCGCAAAATTACCATTATATAAAAAAAATGTATAATATATGTTTTTTAATCGTCGTAGTACGTCGCCTAAATTTGTATTATTAACCTTTGAAGGATGTATATAAATCGACAAGTTCATCCTTATTATTTCATTGATCATATCTAATGCTAAAATGAAAACACGTCTCTTGAGAATTTCATTCTACTCACACAAGGTTTGATAAATATATACATTGCGATCTATATTATATTTTCTTTTTCATAATTATTCTTAAATTGGTTAGAAATGAATAAAGACTTGTAAAATGTCCGTCTTTCATAAAACATCCAGTTAATTAATTCATCTAAATCTTAGTTTCTTATGATGCAAGAATTGAAAATTAGAATGATTTAGGGAAGTTGAATGGAGAGAGGGATTTATTAATTTAAGGGTTTCTTCTTAATAAGTGGTTGTTTACATTTGTTTGTTTTTTGGAAAAATATTTTTAATTTATGGCTTCAATATACTAATACCGATATGTCTTCTTACGTTCTAATAAGCTATAAATAATTTGAAATTACGCAAAATTTTCGAATAAAAAAATATTGTACAATTTAAGATGAAGGAAAGAAGACTAAAAATCAACAATTAAAAATTTAAATGTCTATTTTTTAAATATTTGTCGATTTTCAACGAAAAGTAACATTGCATCGAATAATTATCCTATGATATTGTCAAACTTTTAAGAGTGTTTGATAGAAATCTCACACTAAGAGTTGAAAGTAAATCTGAAAATTAATCATCTATAACTTATGAATATTCTGGCATGTTTTATTGAATTCTGGATGTTTAGATGGACGGAACTGAGTGTCAATATTAAAGATGATTATACATGCGAATAATTGACAAATTTTTTAGTTTTTTGTTTAAACTGATTTCAAGACAGGTATATTTATTGTGCGTGCGTGTTTTTCATTTAAAATTGTATATAGTAAATAAGCACTCATTAAAATTGTTATATTTAAGATAAAGTGCAACATATTAAAAAATATTCTACGCTCAATTGAATTTAATATTAAATTTCAAAAACCACACCAGAACTGCATAAAATTCATTAACTTTAACTTTAGGAAATAGATATAAGATCATATATATATATTAATAACCTGTTGTGATATTATATCAAATGTAAACTAACACGACTAAGATATTTGACTATTTAATGAAATTTAATTTGCAATTCATGAACCTCTTTCTTATAACTATCTATTGATCACGTTCTCTTTGAGTTCAGATTAAGAATTGTTAATTATTACTGAGAACATAATTTAACTTTTTTAAATAATAAACTAATATATAATAAAATAATTTGAAAAATAAATTATTTTATTCATGGTTTACCAAATAAAAGATGACGCTATAATACAAGAATAACCGGCTACGAGCATGCGCGTTGATCTGCTTTAATCACAATTTTTACAGTTCGATTTATTTCTATGAAACCGATTAATCACGTCTTTTCGCTTTTAAAACATTGTATCGTACCATTTTTAAATTTATAAAATTTGCAACTAAAGCTTGCGGTTATAACTCATTCCTTTTTTCATAAAGATGCATATTTTTATTTTATTTATTCTCAAATCAACAATTTTAACATAAAAATTATCTTGGATTAATTGATTCCGCTTTGAACGAACACACGCGAAGTATCTTCGTATTTTTAATGCTTGTCTGATTTTCTATACTATGCTAATATTTAATAAAGCTTTGTTCATCTTGAAGAATATCTACATTGAATTGTTTATCGTACTTTTAGGGATGATTTTCACAAAAGTCTATCAATTTCACATGGTAGACCGCAAGTCGAATGATAATTCATTTTCAAACATCGAACATGTTCCAATCAAAAATATTTGGGAAACTAATTTACGAATACTTTGTTTAATTCTTACTTATCCATCCAAAGAAGAATTTGTTCAGTCTGTTCTAGATACTTGGGGTAAACAATGTCACAAAATTCTCTTCGTTTCTTCAAAACTAAAGATTAATGTTGATTTGGTTCCTAATAACTTGACAAAAGAAGGCCGAGAAATGTTATGGACGAAGGTCCGAGAAGCATTCAAGTATGTTCATGACACTTACATTAATGACTATGAATGGTATCTTAAAGCTGATGATGATACGTATATCTTTATGGATAACTTAAAAAAATTCTTATCAAATTATGACCCGAATAAATCATACTATTTTGGAAAGTAAGTAGATCAAGCAAAATTATATTCTCAAAATCAATAAATTTTAAATTTTAGTTAAATAGATGATTAAAATTTAATACTGCCATGTATTAAAAATGGCTTTTTTCCAGTGTATATTCAAATATAATAATTTTTGAACAATGTTCGACTAAAACACAAGCTATTAAAAATATTAATTTCGCATTATTCGTTTTATGGTAGTTTCAATACTTGTATAATTATTTTAATTCATAAAAACAATATAGATATTTTTCTTTTCGTGTAAATAATAAATATTTTATGAAAGAGTTATTTATTCTTTTAAATTAACCACAGAACGTTCACGGATATTTTCAATTTACCTCATGAAGAAACGTTTATTCGGTTCTCTCGAAAAATATGATTTTTAATATACATTTACCATTCATCTATTTTTCTTTGTTATTTTTTACATAAATATCCATCTTTGAACTGAGAGTAAATCTTTTGTTCTTTTGTATAATGCACGCCGCATGTAAAATACTAATACAATACAATTTTTGTTTTTTTTAAATCAAATATATCTTATTGTTTAAAACGAAGATTTTCAGTATCCACAAAATCTTCTATTTTACACATTTCGGAATTGATTTTTAAGATATGTTTTTGGATTAGTATACTTAATCCACCATTTTTTTTTAATTTCAGCATGTTTTATTATATTTAAAATCGCTTTTATATGCTAAGTTTTTCTCTTATAACCATTTAAAAATTACGTTTATTGACAAAAATACACAACGAGCACGACTATTATATAACAATAAAGAATGAAAAATCAAACTGAAATAACTTTATTAAACATTACATTATCTGACAATTTTGTTTTTTTATTATCTAATTTAAATATTTTGCATATTTTTCAAAAAAAATTCTAATTGTAATGAAAAAATAGTATTTTTCGCTCTGTTTTTCAACAATATTTTTAAAGCAACGAATTTGTTTAATTTCATCAATAAATAATAAACATGATGAATCGAAAAAAATCTTGAAGATTTAAATATCTTAAATGCAACTTATACAAGAAAAAATGATGATATTATTTCACTAATATAATTTTTAATCGATTCAATTATAACCCACTGAATAAAATTATACATAAATGTATTTTTCCGAATTTTTGAACAAAATTCATGCTTAAAATATTGAAAAGGATGTTAAAAATTTTTTAAACTCTAATCCGAATTCTCTATATTTTTTAAAATATTTTGACACAAAATCCAATTATGCAGATTTTATAATAAAAATAGCAGAAATTTTCAATCAAAATATGAAGGGTTATTTTTTGTGATATTAACTCTGAAATGGTATTATATTTATTCCGTATTGTATTTCATATTCTTGTCGTTTATTGATGAAACTTCTTAAAGTTTATTGCAAAATAAACAACATATTTTTGATTTTATTATGATAATCAACCTTATTTCTGGATTTATTTGAACGTAGGAGATTCAAAACTCTCGGTGGTTATAATAGTGGAGGAGCAGGATATATACTAAGCCGAAAATCTCTGAAATTATTTGTTCAAAGCATGAAAAATGAAACTAAAAAATGTCCAAATAACCATTCACCGGAAGATTTGATGATGGGTAGATGCCTTCAGCTTGTTGGAGTTCCTCCGAACCCTGCCATGTAAGGAAATTATTCATAAAATAGTGATAAATATTCAAAAGAATTATTTAGATGTATGAATTTAAACTATTTGATAAATGCTCATAAATCAAACAAGACATTTTGGATTCATAAATATAGTTATTACAATTATAACGTTGGAAAAAATTGTTGCTCGACTCACCCCATATCTTTTCACTATATGAATCCTGAAGAGAAATACACGATACATTTTTTACTTTATAAACTTAGAATAAAAAAAAATATAGATAGCCCTTTTTAAAAATGTTAATTTTAATTCATCGATATACCAAGCTTTTATTATTTATTGAGAAGAATTTAAGCTAGAGTTAACAATATTAAAAATTACTTCTTTTGTGCCACGGAATAAGATCTAAAAATAGAATCTATTCACAAAAATAATTTATAATATGCGCAAGCTCATTAATTTTTATCGAAACAAATTCCTTAAAACATATATGTGTTGTAAGGTTGTACTAAACCTTATCTGGAATATTTAACAAAATAAATTTAATTGATTCTATATATCAGCCAAAGTATAAGATTACGAACTGAGAAATCTGTGCCAGATATAAAACGAAGAATATTTTTTAATTTAAAAAATCTTTCTAATTTAGGGTATTTAAACAAAAATGGCGATGCATATAAATGTGATAATGCGCAGGACATACAACGAGGTTTCATTATCAACTATCAAAGATTAACTTGCTAAGAAATAAATTTTTCAGAAAACGTGAATTTAGTTTATCCACGAATTTTTAATCATTAATACCGTTTAAAGATTTTTATTATATGTTGCCGATACTATCCGAACGACACAAGACTATTATAAACCATCAAACGATTTGTTTAATTCTAGGTCTTAAATAAGTGAAAATATATTTGACTTTCCCCATATTAAATTTACTTTCATGGATCCTCTTTTTTGCGGATGTAGTATGTATCTCTGTAATCTTAAGGTGGGAAAATTTACGGATGTAAATTAAAGACACCATTATTTAATTAATATTAAATTTTATGGTATTGTTGAAGTCTATGATAACTTCAATAAGAGTTTTAATACTTATTTTCTATATGAAGAACACGAATATTTCCCAAAAACAAAAAATTTATCTCATTTTGGCCATATCTTATCCTAAATGTTATTTGCAGAGTTTAACCTCCAATTTTTATTGTAACATCATTTTACTTTCATCAGAATAGATTTTAAAAAACACTCCTACTTAGATTTCGACTTAGCTTTATGTTTTGTACTTTGACATTTTTTCCATTTTCGTTATGCAACCTAACTCGACGCTTTTACTTAAACAATATATTTATGGTCGATCACTCAAAAATAAAGATTAATTTGAATCTATTTATATAAATTCTAAAACAAAAACTTTCTACAACAGTATTTAAAAGAAGAACGAAACTAAAACTCTTCACAGATATATCAAATACAGAAGAGATTGCGCGATTCACATTCACGTGATAAATGTCAGATAAATCTTTATTTAAACCAAATTTATATTTTAAACCTTAAAATCTTAGAGTAAACCTAATATATTGATTTAAAGCCGACGCCCTTTTTGTCTACTCACGTTTGCGTTTAAACCTCTTTAACCACCTTCAGCAATTCATAATTAATGTTGTTATTCTTATGCTGTTAAATTTCAATGATTAACTTGCACTTTTATTTCATGAAATTATCTTTTGTCCATTGTAAATTTAAAACATAAGAATGATTTATTTTATGTTAAACTTACAAATTTTATCAGCGCAACTCCTACCACTTTTAAAAGTTAAATTTTAACCCCATAAGTTTGAATAATTCAACATTTCTATAAAAAATTAGTTTAAACATTTAACAGTTTTATTATGTCTTTTCTATATCAAATGTAATAAATCTTTAAAAGCATAATCCACATTATGTGAAAATATAGTTAATATTGATAAAAAGTTACTTTAAAAGATATCAACTAGATATATATGACATTTCCAAGGTATTATATCAAGAAAACACCTTTGAGGCATTAAATACATTCTATTTTGGACAAAAAGTAGGTTTGACAAAGGCATTTTATGAGTTTCTACACATAAAACGTCGTTTAAATTGTAAAGATGTATTGTGGACAACTACAACTCAATCTAATTCCGTAAAAATAAATCTTTCAGATGTAAATAATTTAACAATATTTTTATAAATATAAATCACGTCGCACATTAGAATACGAATTGATCTGGTTTGTGATAAAACCTTAACATTTTTAATAGCGTAAAAGTTATGACATTTAGTCGTGTAAACCGAAATAAGACGACGTTTAACGAAACAGATATATATATACTTAAATGAAAATTTTAATTTGAATATTTCAAATCAAACTCAGCCATAAGTAAAGTAAATTACTTAAAATGATATTTTTCATTGAAAAGTCTACTTTTTGAAGATAATTAACTGTACGATGAATAAAAATTCTTTTGATAAAGATTTAAATGAATAGGTATTTTTGGTTTATAATAAAGAATTCTAAAATTAAAAACCTCTTATAAAGCACGGCATGCGCAGTGGATAATAAGATGTATATATTATACATCAAAAAAATTTTTATTCTACATATGTAGCATTATCAAAATTATTTATTTTCGATAAATGTAACTCTTGTCATCCTTAACAAATTTTTCTTTAATTTATCATTAAATTTACCAGTTATGGTATTTTTTATCATTTGTTGACACTCTTTATCGAAATATATTTTTTTGATTTTATCCTAAAATGATAGTAATTTTTCTATTTTCATCTCTTCAATGCAGTTATTTATTGTTATTTTTTTGCATTTGAAACATGTTGTTTTTTAAGGTATTATTTGAAATCTTGGGAAATAGGCATATTTTAATTTATAACTTTTCTTATTTACGTAACCAAATTCTTTTTTGTAAATAATAATAGCTTTTGACATAATTCTGTAAACTAGATCTAAAAATTTATCAAATAAAATTTCGCTTTTTTATAGCATTGTTTCTTACAGAACTTCACATTAAATAGCGAGAGTTATTCCATGCAGACAAATATTTTTACTAATGATAAGAATCCTTTTTCATTCATCGATTTATTTATAATTTTTAAAGATTTTTCAAAAATTTTAGTTGATATTCATGTTTATTTCCTTTATTGAGATATCTTGATTTTTTTATATTTTCTTAGCAATTATTATATATTTTCATTTTATGTTAAAAAATTCTAATTTTATATCGATCATTCTTTTTTTTTATGCTTAAACTTGAAAGTGTTATTGATATCAATATTGTTGTATTGTCCCTCATTAATAAACTCAGGTTCAAATTGAAAATTATCTACATATATATAAATAAATTACTCTCTTGTTTCCTATACATGCAACATTGGTCATTCTTGTGATACTTTGAGCAGTTTATTGAAAATTTGATCTCTTAAAAAAATTTATATGAATTTATAATTGAGTTATATTTAAAAATATACTGTACTTTTCAGTTTTTAACTCTTTAACATTAGATATAGTTGAATGTAATTTCTATGATAGAATTCACAATTGAGAACTTTATTGGTGAAAAAACGTTTCATTTAACTGCTTAAATTTTATAAAAAACATGTTTATCAAATCGTCTAAAAGCAAAATCACTTTGTTTCAATAAAAGGGTTATTTTTTATCACTTTACACAAAAACGACATTTTTTGTGACTCTGACATAAATTCTGTAAAGGTGAAGCTTTGACCACTTTGATGTAAAGTATATTATGTTTTACTGAAGAATTAAAATTCTTTCAAATCGAAATCATGAAGTCTTAAAGTATTTTTTAATTATGTAATATTAAATCAAGATATGTATTAAAAAGCTATGAACTAATAAATTTTTTTGGATATTTTAATAAATTCTGTCAAATAAGAAACCATGAAAGTTGCATGTTAATGATTTGCTTAAACTAATAACCTTAATTTTATTCATTAAAATTAATGAAAGTAGCGACAACTTCAAGCATTAAAATGTGTTAATACGAAAACATTTTTGAATTAAGATCTTTCCTAAATTTTATTTTTGTTGTAATATATGAGCTCAGACGGAGTCGCACTAATGACACGATGATTCTTACAATCCACAAAATTCATGACCAGTCAGTGCTGTTTTCTTATATCTTGGCATATACTTATATATATTAACTTTTTATAAAAAATGATTCATCAAAATCTCATGAATTACTTAATGTATACATCAATGATGATTTTTTTTTATTTCATGATATAAATTAAATTAAAAATTGTCAAAATTAAATAATTTTTTTTGTATGAGAAAACACAAAAAAAATTTTACTTTGAAATCAGAGATAAAATTTAAGATTGAGTTTTTCATTTAACCTTGAATGTTTAAATGACCAATTATTTTTACTTAAAATTTTACTTTAATTTGTGAAATCGGCAAAAGAAAAACAGTCTATGAAGGTTTTTTCAAGGTAGAATTCAAATAAGATTTTAAAAACATTATATATATTCTATTTAGATGCTAGACCCTCCGAAATGACCGAGAAAACAATATTTAAATATATTAGAGAGTTTCATTGTTAATTTATACTTCCCTGTAGAATCCTGCAAAATACAAGAGCTCAGCAGAACTAGTTTGTTGGCAAGCAGAATCAATATAAATTATCGATCTTTCTTTTGTGGTTCGATAAAGAGACTAACGGATTCATTAACTACACATGTCAGCAAACGATCACTATAGTACACATCAAATGTGTTGTTCGAAATTTATGAAAATGCTATTTTGAATAAATTTACAACAATCAAACTTTCCAAGATTTGTTAATGCGCAGAATCTAAAGTATTACATTCTTTTGGCAAGCTATTGATCACCACTCTATAAACTCATTCGAATGCGCCAAACTTTGCAAATTGCACGGAAAAATTATCCAATTTTTACAATCTTTTATCGCTTATTTATTATAATTACGGAAAACTAAAAACAATGAGGTAAGATTCAGACTAGTAATTTGAGAACTCGTCGATTCGATAAAAGGTCAAATTCGTAAGTAGGAACCCCACGACTGGTTTACTAAATATGTAGCATACAGGAAACGAGAGTTGACATTCTTTGATAAATTATTCAAAGCAATTGGAATGAAATGTAGTGATTCTGTCAATAGAACGAGGAATCTATGGTGGGTAAAATAAAAATACTTAAGGATCTTGTTATTCATATACCTGATCATACTTACATAGTTTTACACAATGGGAAAAACTAGCTACGACCAATAGCAACCGTATACCATCACATTAATGTGCTATTTTTCATATGCATCTTTCTAGATGACTAAGAGTGCTACCGATGGATTACAAATCAAAAACCTAAATAAGTGGATAGGTAAGAGTGGTTTGAACATAATACGAGTTGATAATATGTAAGGCGAAACAGAATCACGGATTGATGATATCTACATATGAGACGAGATCAATGAGAATCCCATTCTAGCGCAACTGGAACTATGGTCATAAAAAACACAATATTCAACTGACTGAGATGCCAAACAGACTCGTAAATATATAAACTTTTTGTATTTGTTTTGTATGACATGTATCTTGCAAAACCGCATTTGCTATCATAAAAACTAAAAAAATGTTTAACTCCTTAAATTCTCATTCATACCTATTCCATGAAAAATTTAGTATCATATATAGTACATTAACCCAAATATTACTTAAATGACTACTCCTAAGTTGAAAATAATCTATGATCAAATATCCGAACAAGCTACTGAAGATCGTTGAACATGTAATTCTCCACAACAGTCAGTTAACTTTAGTTGAACTCAAAATTCAGGAAATGTCGAGTGATAACATCATGTTCATCGACAGTTTTTTTTTCCAATGAAGAAGCGCATGAAAGAATTCAGCAAGAAGCACTTCAGAAACAAAAATCTTTTATAAATGCAAAATTTAATCGAAAATATGTCGAATTAGGAATTAAATACTCTCTGAATGTTTGGATCTGATTCCATTTAAGCTCCAAAGCATGCCTAACGAATAAATGTAATGGTTTATTTGTAAATGTGAAAAAAACTGACAATTCTCTGTCTCTGCAGGACAGGTAAATCAAATTCTAAGAAGAAATGGGGCATCATATTTGAAATCAACAGCTGAGAGGTGAGCACAATTACAAAGAAGAGATTTTAACAATACAATGATTATGATCTGATAATTTTAACAATATACAGATTTTATATGTTAAGCCAACTCGATATAAAACAAAGTAATTTTCAGATCTACGTCGATGAAGATAAGAGAAAATAGAGGACTTTTTTTATTTAAAACAGCAACTTCGAGAATTTAATTGTTCCGTTCGAATAGATAAATGATCTTGTGCTTTTGCAGAAAACCAAGCAAATACTGTACTGACGGCTTTTTTTAATTAAAATCTTTCATGTGAACATTTTATTTTTTACCGAGTCAGATGACGATTAGACATATTTTCTAAATCAGTAATGGAACATTTTAGATTTCTTTAACTTGCGATCAGATTTGAAATAGAATTTTTTTTAAAGAAATATATACATTTCTCATTCACATAATATAAAATCATGAAAAAGTCATTTATTAGAAATTTAAATGACCTATTAAATCTTCAGATACTGAACCCATAAATAAATGTATTTCGATCATTTATTGTTAAATTCATCTCCAAAAACTTTTGTCTAATATTCAAAATATCCAAAAAAGAGATTCTATCATTAAAAGATAATCAAAATATCGTCCATAATATTCCAATCGAAATCAAAAGTTTAACCCAAAATTATTTTTCATACGTTATAAACCATCTGTCATTGTTATTAAGTCATCGAAAAATAATATAGACTCGGTTTTGTACAATCATCATTGAGAAATCGGGTTTTTCAAAATTATATACTCTTAGATCGACACCAACTACACATACACAAAACAGAAATAAACTGAATTTGTAGAATCTCCCAAGTACATTCCAAACTTTCGTATGTGGAAGAGAGACCATCAACAAAACATGAAATGAAAATTTTATCCGTCTTAAAGAAGTAAATAACTTTATGAGGCCTAAATAAAAAAACTTAATCAAAGATGTTTATACCACCTTTACATTTAAACATTGTGTTAAAAACAATGTTGAAAGTTGTCAAAACGTTGGATCATCTATTATAGAGTTAAAAAACTTTGAATACACAATCAAAATATTACAAGGATCATTTCGTTGAATATCTTTCATTAAAATAATGGTTGCCCCTTTAATATATACTCAATTTTCAGAATGAATTTAAAAAATTTTCATTTAAAAACATCAAGGGAATATTATTTGTATCAAAGTAAAACTATTCATACATTTTAAACACCGCGAAATATATTATGAATGTTTCTTCAAATTGCTTAAAATTTCATTGAAGCTAAATAATAGGGATGTATAATTACAGAATAAATGATAGAAGAATAAAAATCCTAAAAGCATTAATGGTTTAATTCCACAAAGGGAGTTCCCTAGACACGATGAGCATTGAAAAACCGGGCATTCATATTGATATTCGAATACACTTTTTTGGTCAGACTTTTCGAAATTTATTATCCTCGCTCAAATACATCTATTTTATGTTTTAGAGAACGAAGCGACGCTCCTGGTCCAATGAAAACCATGATCAGCGATAAAGCACTACCAAAAAATCCAACGAAAATTCCATCAGTAACATAAAGAACGTGGAGTAAAACAGATATTAGCATCTCAATACAGTAAATACTGAAATGTGATCTCTAAAAACGTAACTAGAACCATTATGAAAATCTTTTGAAACATTTATATAATAGTATCACACAATCAGTTGATATAGTTGAAATTAATCTGCGACGATATCTTAATCTCGGTTCATGCTAAATTTCGTATAAAATGGTTCATAGATACAAACAATTCTACGTTTGGCAAAATCATGTGTGACCAAAATATATGCACAAACAACAGTTCATTACGTCAATATAAAGGATAGAAATCAAAAAAAAAACAAACACGAAAACATTAACTTTAAATTTTCATTATGAGCGTCTGTGTTCAAGATTTCACACGATGTATATAACCTAGCTAAAAAAAGATAAAAGTATGAAATTTTCTATGCTATCTTTAACAATTTAACTCACACTTTGAATAAAAACATCAAACACATTCAAAAAAAAATTTAGCACATTCGAAAATTCAAAGATAACTGAGAATAGCGTTTCGCATCTAACACTCGACGGAAATAAAATTAAACTGAAATAAGAATATAAATTGTTATTCTGTTAAACAATAACTCATAGTGCTTATATTGAATTTGGAAGATAAGTAAAAATATATATATTCATGTAATATATTATATTTTATATTTGATCATTTTAATTAATTTATGATAATTAAGTTTTTTATATTATTTAAAGGGAGCTCATGTTCATACATGTATAAATGAAAATTTTTGATTGAAAAGTAAATCGATATGGATAATTTCTGTAATGTTGATACTTCAAATGTGAATTTCATAAAATCTTAACTTCTATAATAATTGATATCTATGAGATTAAACTACGTAAATTTTGTACTTTCCTTTAACATTTAATGAATTTTAAATATTAATTTTATTTCCATAGAAATAAACCCATTTTAAATTCTGATCAAAATATTTTTAAGAGTGTTAAATTAAACATATATTAAGATAAAAGTAACTCAATATTAACCTCGAAACATAATCTTATCTGTTAAATAAACAATTTCATCAATTATCATTTCTAAGATTTAAATAAAAAATTTTTTTATCAGATCGTTAATTACAAATCAAAAGAAGTTTAAAGATTCAATTTTCTAATAATTTAAATGTAACCATTTGATTGTTTGTAAAGTAAAAAGACATTATATAAGAAAATATAATAATATTTATTGTTTGAAAAATATTAATTTATGAAACAAGAATGGTGTTTATATTGATTATAGTTTTTTCAAATGTTAATTCTGTATAAAAGATAAATCAGACCTATTTAATAAAATTAACGCTACAAAAGTTTTTATTAACAGATAATATATTTGTAATACGATATAATAATGAAAACGTTGAAAAATATTTACGAAAAAAAATTAATCTGGATAAATATTTGAATTATAATTCTTAATTTATCATATTATTAAATATATAATTTAAATAAATTTCATGAAATCGAAAATTTTTCAGTACATTACAAACATATCGGTTTAAATGATAAGGTTTTAACCTTGTTTATGACTTAAGTAAATGTTTTGTAAATTTATAAAGCTAAAATTGGAAAAAGTAAAAAATCCAGGATAAAAACACTTTTTAAAGATAATTTGATATTTTTAAAATAAATAAGAAACTATTCTATTTCCAATTTTACAAAAATATAATTATAAAATTTATACTTGCAGTTTTGTAAATACAGAAGTACCTATTTTAAAATAGTTTTCAAAACTTTAGATAATTATTATAAAGTAAGATATTTAATTATTAACTCAAAAAAAACATTTAATAATTGTTTTAAATGTCAAAATTTAATATCAAAGTTAAAAAAATTTTTCTAATTTAGAACGTAATTTCATAAATTTTACACGTGAGATGTGCTTCGTATAAATAAAAACTGATACCAAAAATATATTGATTATGTTAATAAAATACACTTTTTAACACTAATATGATAATATTTGTTCGTAAAATAATTCATTTAAGATTAAAATCGGTTTTCTATTAAATAAGATAATGTAAATGTTTCATTTTTATGATGAAACGATTTCTATAAAAATTCAAAACATTATCTAATTTTAGATGAGAATGAATCTTAGAAAATTTTTTCAATAGTAATAATTATTATTTATTATTAAAAAATAATATTTTGGCCATTGAATAATATTCAACCCCCTGAAAATATATACAATTCAAAAATGTTACTTATTGCACAAAAGTAATGATCAAAAAACTGAATTTGGTTTTAATTTTGTCGTTTTATCTTAAAAAATATTATTTTTAATTCATTTTTAAACTTCTATTATTGAATGTTTTTAAATATTTTTAAAAACTGATATTTTCATCTTTTCAAATGACACATTTTCTAAAAAATTGCAAAGTGAGATAAAATATGAATTTTACAAATTCATCATTTTTATTTAAACAATCTGAACAAAGAGTTTTCATTAAAATCGTTCAAATATATTTTATATCAATAATATTATGTTTATTATTCAAAAACACAAACATCTGAGAGATAATTACAAAAAATACTGGTTGTTTTTGATATATCCGACTTTTTGTCATAAACAAAAATTTATTTCTAACTTTAAAATATAAACTTAAAGAGGTAAAATAAATGTAATTGACGTAAGAATAAAACACTGATAAAGAACCTTTGAACTTATATGATTGGCAGAAGGAGATTTGCACATAAATCTGTGAATATACCAACGTATTTTGTGAAATTAAAACTTCCACAAACATCTTTAGAATAGACCATACTTTTATAGAAAATAATTGCAAATAAAAACTCAAGAGGGCAGTATATTCAAGAATGTATTATTATCATAAATTTAAAACCCTTTTATCGTCAAACAATTTAACATTACCTCCAATTCTGTTTCAAATATAACGCAAAATTACAAAAAACTGGCAAACGACGTTAATCCAAAAATTTTTGTGTTTTTTTAAGATTATCTGATAAAATGACAATCGGAGACTCAACTTTATCTTCATTATAAAAAATACACAAAAGTAAATATTGATTCACATTTTTTAGTTTAATAAACTACATATTTTATAAAATTCATACTATACTTATGAACGATGGGAAACGTTAAGATTATTGTTATAAAATAACGTAAGACATGATAAAATTAGCAATAAATTTTCATTGTGCAAATATAAAATTAAGTTTCTTTACCGTATAAGTGACTATTTAAAGATAATATTAATTGATTTGTACTATCTTAAAAAGTTCACTCATAAAAGTAATCATTATTAGATTAAAATAATATTTTCAACTATAATGCAAGCATATAGCATATATATACTTAAAATAAATTGTCTTTAAATTTAGATATTTATGCTCGAAGAAATAAAGATTTTAATATATTATTAAGACATATTTATTGATGTATGTTATTTTTCATCAAATGGTTATCCATAAAACGCATCATGACATTTTAGAATACCTTTTTACGATGATTAAATTGGTATTTATAAATAAAATATATTGATATTATTTCATTACAAATACTTTTAAACTTTTTTTTAGACATTTCATGTAAATTTAAATAATTAATCTATTTAATATAGAATTAGAATATATAAATATGAACATAATGTTGTTATTTTATTCAATAAATAGTGTAAATCTACAATTTATATGCATTATCAATCATAGAATTTATATTCAAAAAATATTTTTTTATTTAAATTTATATATTTGCTTCATAGTTTTCGTTGATTAAAAAAACAATATATCAATGAAATATAATCATTTTCACAGATGAAAAAACGGAGTGTTTTTTGTATACAAGAAAATATAAAAAATGAAATAAAAAATCATATTTTTAAATTTAAGATTTTTAATGGAAATCAAAAAATTTTTTCTCTGTTATTTTTAGTGTAAATTTTATTCGTAATAAAATTAATTTTATCGTTCATTCAAATAAATAACCTTTTTTTAAGCTTTTGAATTCAAAAATGAAAATTTGATTTATTTATATAATATTTAATCATATAATTCAAAAATATTTTAATATTTTACAACCTTAAATATTTACTAAGATAATTCTCTTCTTATTAAAATTTTTGCAAAATATACTATAAGTTTATAAATAATGAAAATGCTATTTAGTAAATGAACATTAATATTTATTTCCATAATATAAATATATCTTATATTTCTTTACGCATGTCTACTGAGATTTTCAGAATGGCAAAATAAAAATGCATCATTTTATAATCAAAAGTAACAATCGTTATACTTTTAATTTGCTGAATTTTATAAATCTAGGTTAAAAGAATTGATGTAATTTATTAAAATTCAATTATTTTTCTTCAACTTTGCAAAAATTGTATTTTTCCTATTAATTATCGTTTCAAGTTTTTTGTTTAATCAAGATATACGTGTAGAGAGGCTCGTCATCTTGTGAAATTTGACTAAGTATGTATCCTTAAAAGTTAACCAGGTATTTTAAATCCAAATGCTAGATTTATCTCAAGAAATAGTATGTTTAAATATCTGAAATCGGCATTTACACAATATCTACGACGCTGATTAAGAATTTTAGTTATTTTGATAACTCATATTATTTCGTGAAATTACTTTAATATCATATGTTTTTAAATTACACAAGTAAGAATTCGAAATAAATACACATATTATTGAGAATATATCAAAAAACAAACGATTCATAAAATATTTCAAAAGTAATCATTTGATTTCGCATAAATTTTTCACACGTTTTTTTCATTTTTATCAATAAATTTTTACGAATGTTAATCTTATGAAAAATATTAAAAACTTTGATGTTCTGATATTTTGTATTCACAATTATTATTCCATGAAAAATTAACCAAACATTCGTTCAAATATATTCAATGATCATATATGACTGTGGTGACGATTGACCAAACAAAAGTCAAAAGTATGCAGTTTGGCAGAAGAGAATATTTATATTTTATAACTGATTCTTTCTCCAAATTTTAAAATATTAATGAATGATTCATATAAATGGCAATTAAATTGAGAAGAGTGTGCCGAGGTCAATTCCACATATTTTTCGAATTCTATAAATTAAAAGTAGATAAAAATTAAATCCCTCTTCCACGTTATCTAACAAATCATATATTTTTAACTGTGTTTGCTCAAAGTAATTTTAAAACAAGAGGAAATCAAAAAGTATTGATCGTGTTAAAAATTTTTTTGTGAAAAATAAGAAGAACAATGGATTTTTTTTATTTATTTAGAAATTGAGATCGAGGAATTTGGGATCGAAGTGAATCAATAGGCAAATGATCTTTAGTGATTTAAAAATTGACAAATATTCCATTGAAAACGAAATTTCATGCTCCTAATGCTTCGATGCAATTATGTTGACACTTGAGCAAAAATAACAAGTTTAAGCTTTAAAATATGGATAAAAACATAAAAGTGCATTTCTAACAACTTACAAATGCGAGAATAAATTTATAATATAAAATATCCATCGTTAAAATTGATTAGATTTAAAAATATATGGTAATTAATTTTACAATGTTTGTATTATATCATAAAAAAGTTTCACAGATACATAAAAGTATGACAAAAAGATCTATTTCAGAAATAGGGTATGCGTCAAATAAAAAATCCGAGTAAAAGAAACATTATTGTTGGGTTTTAACCGTAATAAGATAAAGGAAATAGATAAAATAAGCTAAAAGTTACTTGATTATATTTTCATTCATTTTAAAGAAACAGAAGCAGTAACGTCTGTAATTTGTAGATAAAATCCAACAGAACAAAAATTATATAGGACGCGAAAGAACGTCTAAACACGTAAATAAATATTTTTATTTTTTGTCTCCTACAAAAAGCAAGACTCACAATCACAGAGAAGTAAATAATAAATAGTAAACAATATTTTATATTTCAAAATATATTAAAAATAATATTATATTTTTTCAGTTGAAGATGATATTAAACTTGAGAAAACTAGTTTTTATGCAAATAAGATACCTGATCAAAAATGTATATTTGATTATGTTTGCCTCAATAAAGGGTTTAAAATTCATAAACCTGAAAGTTGTATAATTCCATGATCAAATAACGGGTTGCTTCCAATAAATGCAATGAAAAACTATCTGACGAATAGGGGTCTTCGATTGTCTCTTTATTTGAAATTTTTGAATCATGAAATGTTTAAACACCGAAATTGGACTTATAATATATTTTTTAAATAAAAATAAAGTTGAAATTAACTGAAAAGACAATAGCTATCAAAATGCGAAATAAAAATTTTACGATTATAAACAAAGGTGTCCATAACATTTCATAAACAAAATTGAAAATCATTGTAAAATAAAAGAAATAGAGTTTGACGATGAATATTAACTATAAATGACTCAAATTTTTCAATAAAATAAGGAAAACAATTAAGACATCTGACTAATTTCATTTTACAAACCTAGAATTATTTTAGAAATTCCAAAAAAATTTTTTATACATAATTTGTTTCCTTGTCAAATCAAGAAAATTGATTGACAAAAGTACAAATATATAAGGTTTAGAAACAAGTAGATTGATAGAAATCGCAATTTCTTAATTAGTATTAAGAATAATAAGAGAATCGAAAAATAATAGAATTGTGGTTGAGAACTGAAAATTGAAAACAATTAAATTTAAGCAAATATCTTCAAATATAAAAAAACATTCTTTACTATCCTTAACTGTATATATGTATTTAATTGATTCAGTTTGACCATAAATGCTGATATTATAAAATAAAACATAAATCAAAATTGAATAATGACACATCCTGTTACTAAATTGTTCAGATTATATGAAATTTAAGAATTACGCTACAGATAAATAAAAGCATCCAGAGGGTTCCAAATTTCAATTTAAAATATAATGGGCTATCTGCTAAATGTCAGAATACAAAAAAGCATATATTTAATGCTTCAAATCATTTCAGTTACACAGGACTTATCGATTATCAGTTATGAATACTGTGAAATCTAATCATGTTTCAATAAAGTTTGACACATCTCTATTTAATCAAACAGAAGTTAAATATGTTTGTTTTTTTGATCTTCAGAAAAAGTTGAACTAGATATATCTTGTGTAGAAGCACAAGAAAAGAAAAAAATCTGATGATTAGAAAACACTTAATGAGATTAATAGGGATATTAAAATATTGTCGCCTTTGGGTAAAAACATGAGAACTAGAATCGCCCAGATCATTGATATTTAATCGACAAAAATTAGATAAATAGACATTAAATGATACAAAAATCGTTGAAGAAATATTCTTAGATATTATAGATTTTGCATTATGATATTTTATTATTTATAAAAATTAATTTGCACTAACAAATGCAATTTGACATTGAAGGATTGCATATTTTCTCTTGATTTTAATTGTAAAAAATTTCATTTGAAAATTTTTATTTTCCAATGATTTGAAATATAAATAAGATTAATAAAGTATTATCAGTTTAAATTATCGCCAAATGATTTGCTCAATATAGTATTATTAAGTAAAACCTATATATATGTATATTCTGAAACCATAAATATAATTTAAACCCAGAACAATTTTTCAAAACTGTTAAAGAGTTAGAATAATTGACTGAACGATTAAAATTGTGAACATTAATACATAAAAAGGAACTTAAAATTCGAAACAAACTAAAGCTTTAAAATATTTTTTATTGAAACCTCGCCAAGAATATGCATTAATTAAAATATAATAAAAGAATTTTAGATTAATTCATGTTTATTTATGAATAAAAATACTAAATTTTGTTAAATTTTAGCTAAATTATGTCACTTAATAACTACAAAGAAGAAGATATTGATTTGGTTGCAACAATCTTTTGAAACCAAAGCCAACGAAGAGGTAGAATAAAAACTAATATATAAAGAAAATACAAATACTGTCAACTTCTGTTACAAATCTGTTAAATGTCAAAAAATGTCTTCCTTTTATCAAGAAAATACAGATTACAACAAACAAAAAAGACTTGTAAAATGATTGTGTTAAGCAATACATTGAAATATAATTAGCATGGATCCTGTTTTTTTTTCATATTAGAGCTCTGAGTTATAAATGGAATTTAAATCGATTTTTTTATTGTAAATTTGACTGAGATATTTAACAGGATATACTTTGGCGTTACTTTTATATAAACATGCTTAAAAAACTTTTATGTGTCATTAGTTGAGAATTTGCTTGACGAAGTGTGTTTTTGGAAAAATTATACATGAACTGAAATATTTGTTTATCTAATGCTTATCAGATTTTGCTACAAATCGAATGATCTGTTCATGTTAATTTATAAACTTACAAACCTACAGCCAATGGAATTGGATTTAGAATTAATTCGATAATAAGGTCTTATTTTATTATGTTTCTTAAAATTTGCAAAAAATTATCAGTACATTTTAAACAAAAGTTTCAACTCTTCATTTTATCTAATATTAAAGGTTATCTCTTAAAATTCTGCAAGAACTTCCTACTACTATCCAGATAACTAAAATATGACAAGCATTATATGGCATAAATAATGACGCTTGATAATTGGAAAAAATGAGTAAAAATCAAAAAATTGATAGACTGATCAGAAAGAAAATTTCAAATTCTTTTGAAGATAACGTTTTCCGTGAATTCAATCGAAAAAGTAAATTTAACAGCGTGTTACTGTGATCATATAAAGAGCAGAGAATAATTGAAAAAGAAATTTTTAAACGTTAATTGCATGTGTCACTGTATAAATATCAAACTGACTTAACAGCTGTATTCGGTAGGATTTGAATACATGGTTTTGATTGACCACGTAAACAAAAGTTATGAGTTATTCAAAGAATAATAATATTTCTTTAATTTATTATAAATTTAATTTTTCTCAAAGCTTAATTATAAAAATGAAATATTATTAAAATAACTAAAGAAGCTGAGATAGGTGTTATTATGTCTATTCAACATTTTTTGCTGAATATATTTAAAGTAGAAGATACAAATTAAATTAAAAATCCCCCCCCCATTATATGAACCAATAATTTTCTCATTGAGGTTTCTTACAATTATATAAATTATATTATTAAAAAAATTTTCTGAATTAAATTCTTGAATATAAAAAAATAAAGCATACACATTGTTTACACGATGTAACAAAAACCTTCATTTATTGATAAAAATTATTAAATACTCATCATACTCCTAAAATAAAATAATTATCTATGAGTGATGATAAATGAGACAATTCCTTTCGTAAATCCTAATAAGTTTATTTGTTTTGTATTAAAAATGATCAACAGAGAACTATCATTCCTGTAATAAAAATATATGTGTGAATATAAATATTTATTTTTAGTGATAAATTAATATAAATAGGGAATTATATATATGAAAGATATAAATTATATTTTTTAAAAATGTTTATCGCAAAATCAGACGGATGTAAAAAATTTATTTACATGATACATTTATTTTAGTTTTGTTAATTTTTTGCGGTTTGTATCATATTTTTACAAATTTACCGATAACTTTTTTGAAAACTTATCATTTATCACAAGAAAATTTTTTTGTATTTGTTTGATATAATGTAATACTTGACTTTATTAATTTAGAATGTTTAAATGTAACATTTATTTGAAAATATGATTCATTTGTAAATATTCGACATTTACATAAATTTTAAGAATAACTATTTAGATATGCTACAACTTAAATTATAATGAAAAACACATATTTATAAATGTTATTGAGGGTTTTAATCCAAAATATGCTAAAAATAAAAATATCAACTTTTTAAAAAAACAATATTATAATATAATTAAACAGATTGTTGACAATTATACATTGTTTAAAATTTGTCAAAATAATTTTTATAAATTGCTTCTAATTAATATTTATCATGTAAACATGTTTTATTTGAAATTGTAATTCTTTCAGATTTGAATAAATATAAAAATATATTTATGTATATTTACAATTTCGAAAATGATTTTATTTGTCGAAGAATACTTCATAAAAGGAAAAACTCATTTTGATCATTTCTTTGAAATATAATTGAAATTATATTTTTTTCTGAATTTGTATTTCAAAAAACTATACTAATTTAATAGAGTAAGATAAACCATGAAAAATATATGATAAATGATTCAAATTAAAAAAGTTTTATATAATATAAATTTGTATTTTAAGTGAAATAAAACGAAATCAACATATGCATTCAACCCTAATCATTTTTTAAATGCATTTGCAAATAATTTTTATGAGAAAACCTAATATCGTTTGCTGCAAATCTGCATTTTTAAAATTACAATAAGTTTTCTCCCAAAGTTGATTTAATTTAAGGAGTTTTTATAGATATATGAAATTAATTAAATTTAAGATTTATTCATAATCTAATAATAATATCAAAATATATGATTTTAAAGAATTAAATCAATTTATACCATTTAATAATTAACTAGGTTTCAAATATTTTGAATAATTGCAAGTAAAGTTACATTTATACAATATCGTCTAATTTATTTATAAGTATTTACAGAGATCAAAACTCTTTATTAAATACTCAAAACACAATTTTAATATGACTTTCTTTCTTTGAATGATATTTTGGTGATTTCTCATTATTTACATCAACTTAACTTATCAGACATATAATTTTTAATCTAATTTTTGTGGATTGTTATTTTTAATCGTTAAATTGATTTTTGATTAAATGCAAGAAAAAATCTCATTATTATTGTAAATTAACTGGTATTTCTTTGAGTAATATCCTCACGGAAGTGATTATGACAAAAATTTGTAAAACATATTGATCCCCTTACTCAATTAAAAATATAAAATTTACCAAAATAATCCTTGTTTCTATTGAAATACTAATCTCAAATACGCAGCAGTTTTTTTCAGGTTTAAGATTTTTCTTATTTTGAGTGAGACCTACCTATGATTCTATTTAATTTACAATATTCTCTTGAAGACATAATAACTTAAGATATCATTTATGAAAAATACTTTATCGAATCTAGATTTAAATATAAATTCAATGATGGTAATATTTCTTTATCATAATACCAAACATAAGATTTAACCAAAATTTACATTAAATATAAATCGATTTTACTCATTAAATTACTAAAGATGGTTTAAAATACAACCTTTTTTAAACATGCAATTTTCATTTGCAGAAAACATTTGCAGTATTTTTTTGTATCAAAATATTTTTTAACGTTTTTTAATTGTAAACACCACTAAATACTTGAATAGATTATGACTTATACAAAATATTATTTTATATCAATGGATTTCAAAATAAAAACATACTCAACATATTTGCAATGATTTTTACACAATTGGATTGCTGACAAAATTTTTACATATAATTATAAACTATTTCAAAATATGTTTTTGTTATTTTAATATAAATAAAAATAATTGTAAATATTATTGTTTATATATTAATTTATTAAATTTTACCAAATCGGATCATATTATTCAAAAAATAATTCATATTCTGTGAAACGTTTAATGTGATCATTACGTATTCCATTTTATAAAATATATTTATATATTCCTTACAAGTTGCAATTTACATTTTCATGTGAGTTTGACAGTTATCTATTTTACTAATTTCATAATCTGAAATTATTTAGAGATGACATAAAACAAGAATCATCCTTCAAAAGGTTTAAATAAGATTAACAAAAATGACTGCGACATATTAAATAATAACACTGCAAAATATAAAAAAAATAATTTTCAGGAATAAATGTAAGAAACATATTATCTGTCTTTTACTAAAAAAATAAAATAAGGCAAACATTTATGAACAAATTGAAAAAAGTTACAAATGGTAAAAAGTTATCTTTACTATAACTATAGTATGTTAAATAAACTATTGAAAAATATTTATAGAATTTGTATGATATAATTTTACTCTAAACTATATATTATCATCCGTGTCTAAATAAAAATATGATGCGTTTGAAGATTAAAAAAACTCCTCACAATTGTCAATCAAAATTTTCAAAACAAAGCACATCCCATTTAAATTAACTGATTACAAAAGTAATAATTTTAATTTATTAGGTTGAGCAGTGTAGGTTAAGGGAATCTGCTAGTTTTTACTTAAGTTCAATTTTCTCAAAGTCATTGGATCTTGCACAATGTGTCTATCTTTCTTTTTTAAGAAAAAATAAGAGTCTCCTGGCAAGATATATATTTTGAGTGTAGATTTTAATCGTTTCGTTTGGACTGTATGCGGAACTTCTCTATTAGCAGTATGAAATAAAAATCATCTGATTCTAAATGGTGGTTTTTTGAAGATATTTCAAATGCTTGATATCTATATATATGCACGACTGTAGATCAAGAATACGAGGATGTATCTTATTTGTTCTATATCATAAATTACGATCTTATATTTTCTGTTATTCTACCAGTCAAACCTAATTTAAGTGCGTGGTTTGACAAAAACTACTTACAACATCTTAAGTTAATATTGATGATATTTTTGTCAAATGTATCATAATCATTAAAAGTAAATTTTGCCTTGATTTAGATTTAACGTAGTATAGGTATTTTATAACTCTACGTGGAATAAGGCAAGATTAAAAAATATAAGAGGATCACATTTTGGCTTAAAATAAGTAAATTAGAGTATATGACTTTTGTAGATTGTTGAATACACCTAATGCTAGAACATAGTCTCTCAGCTATTTTTATTTCTTCTGCCAGTTTTCGTCTTTAATGATTTTATTTGATATTTCTTAAGGTCAGTTTGTTCTCTTATAAAGTGAATAATAATAATTTTTTTAAAATTTATTTTCTCTAATGAATGATTTCCCGATGTTTAACAAATATTATTGACCAAAATCTGCTTATAAACTCTTTGTTTTAAACGAAGCGAAGTTCTATTTTTTTAAAAATGAAAAAATTACTTTCAGGAAAATAATTGTAGCTGAATGCTTCAATTCATTTAGAGAATGAGGAAATACGAAGACAAATATTTAGCTATTTTTAATTGTGATAGAGATGGGAAATAATTGTATTTAATTTCGATAAATCTCATTTGTTCCCAAATTGAAATATTTATTGTGAAGCATGTATATGATTTGGGTTTTCAAATATATTTCTCTTGGTATAGCTGTAGTTCATCAAGATAGAATGTATATTTAACCAAATGTCTTTATTGAAAAATGTCTCTCTTTCTAAATTCTGAAGTGTTTCAAATATTCCTCATACAATAATTCAATTATTATTAATTATAGTTCAGAGGTCTTATCTAACACTTGATGTCTTGGTAATATTGTTATAAGTTGTCAATAGGGAATTTGTTTAAGACATTTCCAGAGGTTATAACCATATCTTCTCTTATAATTTTTCTCAAATAAGTCGAAACCGAGTTGCTGTTATTTTAATAATGAGATTGGGTAAGTCATTTAATGAGTGAAAATTCTAAAATATATACTATTCGTATTTACAATACTAAAGTGACAAGAATGGAAATAAATTACCTGAAAAACCTCATCGAAATATCGAATATATACAAAATATTTCATCTAAAAATGCTTTTGTATGTTCTATTTATCCATTGCTGGTCAAAAAATTTTTATTGGGACTCTGAAGATTTTAAAGATACGCTATAATAAGACTTATACATTCGATAGGAAACTGGATTTTCATAATTAACTCAATATCATCATAACACATGCGAAAAAATCTTATATTTTTTCAAGATATGTTAATAATAACAAAGTCATAGCTTCAAGTATATAATTCCTAAAGATATGCATGTAAAAAATTTTTGAATTAGTTGTGAAAATGAGTCTATTTCTATTTTTATTATCGAGTGAAATTAAAGACGATAAGATTATTTCTGAAATCGTAAAAGACAATTTAATCAAAAGATTTTTTGAACAAACTTTCTGTGTTCTATCTCATTATTTAATAGTTATTTCCTTCCTATGATATTAATATAATTTTTTTCAAACCCTTTTGTTACAATACTGCTTTGGATCAAACCCATGATATATCGCACGTAAATTTCTTTTCTGAAATAACGATTATGAAAATTTGTTAGGACGTTTTAAGATAGAGAAAGCAATCTCTCATGCTCCAGTATCGTAAAATTTAAGAATAATCTATCATCATATTTTACATTTGAGCAACATTAGTTTAAATAGTTTTGGTAAATATAAATATCAATATAATACCTTCCAAGAGAACTGTTGAAGACATTTTTTAAGTAGGTTAGTGGGAAATCAATGATAGGTTAAATGTTAATAATCATCAAAATCTTTCAAATTCAACAATATTATCAAAACTCGATATTCTCTTTTTCAAATTCGCATCGTTGAATCTAAATTCGATTTCAATGTTCTTCATTCTTATCAGAATTATTGCTTTTTATTTATATGAAATTTCAATGTTTTTTAAAATATTATTATTTCGTAAATTTAGGCAACCCTGTAAGGTAAATCCTGCAGGCCTATTAGTTACCTCTAAAAAAACAAACGCATTTTAAAAATCTAAATAGTGTAATCCATAACTCGTTTCACTATGTATCTGTGGTCAATAATAAAGGTACATATTATCGCCTCGATCAAGTTTGATTGATATTTGCTTATAAGCGTTTTATATGTCAAATATAGAAAAGAATCTGTAAAATTTTAACATCTTCAAAAATTCTAGGTGATTTCGCAGTAAACATAAACCAATAATTATTATCGATTTCAAATCCTTGTAATCTAAACAGAGGAGTTTTGAATATGCTTGTTAAAAAATTAATATCTGAAAATCGTTATCGGCTTCAAATTATTCTTATTATAACTTTTTGTTAAAATTTATCTATGATGTTATATGGATTCATTTTCTATTTAAAGGAACTCTATAATGGTTTTCTGTTATTTAATCATCGCATTCTGTATGAATTAAAGTTTTTACTACATCATCTAAGTTAATATCAAATTTAGATTTTGAGAAAATTCAAGTGGTTTTTTAGAGAGCTGTCATATATTGTGCTTGGTTTTCTGTTTATTAGTAGTTATTGATCAACCTTTTTATTTTTAAATTACGTTCTGTGTGTATAAAGCAGATAATTGCAATATGATTTTGATATATTGTTTGTTTATAAACAGACTTTCATTAATCAAACGTTTTGATTCGACTCTTATTTTGAAAAAACATCACCAATCTTGATGAAATATCTTAAATTTAAACAGACTGATTTATATTTCAAAAGTTAACATGAAAAGTGTATTATCATTTGACAGACTATATATGAAGACTTACGTGACGTAACAATTCTTTGTATTATCATATCGCAGAAAAAAAAATTTTACCCATAAAAAATTAAAAAAGTATGCTGGATTAAAAGTGAAAAGGCACAAGAAGTTCTAACTCGTTCTGGATTCATTTTCAGAATCAAAAAACGAATATCTGGAGGGAAATATAACTGGAACTGCAAAAGGGACACTTTTAATGTCACTTCCGTCTCTTTGAACAGAAATTTGTAAGGTGTTTATGGTACGCACTACAATTCTAAAAATGAGAAGTTTATAGTTTCTTCTCAACTGCGCACTAATGTTAAAGAAAATAGTCACCAGCAATCCCTACAGACCCGCACAAGACATGTAAGATTGTGCAAAGGCAGATCTTGTGCAATCGTACACTCATGATGTTGCACGGTTTCTACCCTCATTCCACACTCTTAAAGTGTTTATCTACAGATGGAAAAGGGAATTAGCACTAATAGGAATTGTTCTTGATAGTGATTCTTTTAATTTCGACTTCTTTCGTCTTTTTGAGAATGTAAATATTTTATTAATGTTTCATTTGGTGATGAAGCGTTAGTAGTTATGGGAGATTCCACTTTCATTCAGCGATTCGCAAACGTTCGAAACCTCATTATCTTTACGCATGGTACATACAAATCTTCTTCTACTTCATTTTACCAAATTTATATTTTGCACGATGTCTTCTCTGTCCAAAATATTTTTCTCTACTATACTGTTTTATGAACAGTAAGACCCAGACATCATACACTTAAATGATGTCTGTTGTAAAGGAGAGGCTTGCTAAGAGTAAAATAGATTTTTCTCCTCGTCGAATCTAAATTGATTTTGAGCAAGCTGCATTTAATGCAGCTCGTGTAGTTTTTCCAGTGGCAAAACCGTGGTTGTAAATTCCGCATCGGGCAAGAAATTTAGAGGCAGGTGCAAAGTTTAGGTCTGACAGAGTTGTATCATTGAGATACAAATTTAAACGTTGTGTCCTCTTATGCTCTGTTTTGTCATTAATCCCTTTGGAAAGCATCGACTCGCCTGGGATCATATCCTGAATCTTTTGACAGGAGATAATGAAAGGGTTTTGGATTTTAATTTATACATGGAGAATACTTGGCTCTCACGGTCTGATACAAGTCTATTCAGTAGGCAAACTTGGAATAATTTTGGTGGTTTACGTGGAAGAACAAACTACGCGGCAGAAGGTATCCACTGAAACTAAATAAAAAATAAAATTATGGCAAACTTTTGGGAGGTTTTATCTGTTCTGAAGAAAATTCAGATCTATGCTGATATAGAGTTGTGGAGACAAGTTGTTAGGAGTTAGCCGAAGGCCTGGAAGCACGTCTACGCCTGACAGGACGAAAAATTAATAGACTCTGGGGTCTATATAAAAATCGTGATCTAGACCTGTTTGAACTTCATGACGAACTAAAAGATTCAATTAAATAAGTTTAATGATTTTTAATTTGTTATATATGTTTATTTTAATGTGAATTTATCAATAAAAAATAGTTTGCACGTATTCTTTTTCAATTAAACAGAAAAATATTTTTAAAAAAGTATTCAAAGATAAAACAAGGGTTAAAAATTATTTTATTTTCGGCGAATTGTACCCTAACCGAAGACTTATGTTTATTTTAATAATTAAAATTTATTAGGAATATTTGTCATGCTGAATCTATGAAACCAAGGTTTTCGAATGAAAAATTAATTTCATGAATTCTTTATCCTAGAATATCATTAGCATCTGCCGATATCATCGATCTGCGAGCTTTACTTAGTCATTTCCTATGAATCAGTTTCTTTGCATTTATCTTTTTATTTAGCATTCTTAACAACTTTTAAAAATTTCCATTTTGTCGTAATCCGAATGCCAGTTTGGCTATATATTTCTATATAAATCTCATAGGATTGTGTTATATCCTTTAATGCACAAATATATGTATCAGGATTTACAGATTTGTCCATCGTCTTCTATATCAAACGTGTCAAATCTGAAGTCATTTTTTTGACAAGAAAAAAGACTGACACATCTATTTTCGAATTTCATTTTTCAAGTATTACATGGTTAAATCGTAAAATAAAATGTAACCAAAATTTTTCAAATTTTCTTATTACTAATTTCAAGACTTGTAGTAGAATTTGATGATCTAATCGCATTCGTTTTATTTATATTAGTTTCCAAACTAATTTGGAGTTCTAGAGTTCTGTTTAGAATGTTAATAGTATCTTTTTGCCACGTTTGTACTCAACTTAGTAGTCTTTATCGACCGCATACACGATCATAACTGAATGTGATCGAACCTGACTCGTTTACAATCGCTGAAGGCATGTAAAATAGGAGGTATGAGGTTTTATTGAAGTATATCTTCCTTTGGTTATAATTAGCTATTCCACTGCTTAGATATAACTGAGTATTTCTGTTATGATATTCAAAGTTTTTTGATTTATATTTCAAATTAACATTAAATATATTTTCTTTTCTTCAAACTCTCTCTGAATGTTTAATTCGAATTTACATTAATGTCGTTCTGAATACGTTAAAGTTGATTTTTGATGTTTTTAAAGTGCAGAATTAAAAATAATAAGACAGGTAGACAATAAATTATTATAAAATTAATTAATAAGTCAATTATATACTGATAAAGTTTGTTATATCTTATTTTAAAATCATAATTATGATATAAGAATTCGATATTAGGTATTTAATGACAATTTTAACTTTCTTTCAGACTTATATGGATATTTTAAATATGATGATTAAATATTAATTTTATAATTCTTTAAATATATGAAATAAAAGATATTCGATAAGATTAATATAAGATAAAAATTTAAGAAATTAACTGACATGGAATTCATTATCTTTCTTATTTATTCTTTAAGAACTGTTTCACTAATTTAAAATAAATAGAAATTTTATTAAATACAAAATTAAATTTCAAACAAATTTTTTATAAATTTAAATTGTACACTTCATATTTCACAAATGTGGTTATTGTTGATATAAAATGTTTTTTTATAATATTTAAATACGATTTTGATAAAGCGTTAAATGGATCAATGCCACATCTATAAAATCAAATTTTAATTATTATATGATGAATTAAATTTATAAATAATTTAAGAAAATCTATATTTTAACGATCTTCAAAATATTTTTGGAATTGTTGAATAAAATGAACTTTAAATAAATTTAGTATAGTCTTGAAATAATGAATTTAAAAATAAATTTGTTTTCATTAATCTATGAATTTTTATAATATGTCATAAAATTATCCTACTTTGATATATTTGTCAATTCTAAAAAAATATCATAGCATCGAAATTCTCAAATATATATATGTATGTAAACGATAAATTATCTGATTATAATTGAGAGATTAAGATTTTGAAGTACAAAAATATCATCACTAAAATATAAATAAACTTCATTTACAATATTTTATTATAATACTCAACTCAAAATTATTCAAAATGATGGAAAATTAAAATATATCATTCAATTTATAAATAAGAATATTTCTTACAATCGAGGCACTTAGGTTCACAAAAGAAGTCAATGTTTTTTGGTTATTTTAGCTTAAAATAGAATCAAAAACGTTCACGAATGCTATCGAAGAAAAATAGAATTTATATTTCTCAAAATAATGTGTTACATATATGGATATGTGCAAAAAAGTTTTTATATTTGATCAATAAACTATAATTTTAATTATACTATTTTAAATTTAGTGAGTAATATTTTAGATAAATTGTTTTTGAACATTATATTTTCAAAAGTTTAGAATCTACTGTAATAATCATAAAGTTTAAACATCTGTTCTCTTTATAAATTTTTGGATAACTTTTATATATTTTAAAACCACTTGTAATATAAAAGATGATAAATTAATAAATATCAATAAATTATAAATACGTCTATATATAAGATAATTGTATTATTTATTATACACAAACATTAGTTGTTATTCTTTTACAATAATAATGTTATTGAATTTATATTTAACAAATTTAATATTATTTAAACAATAGAATGATCATAAATTTACACTTTGAACTTCAAAACAGAGATTTGCGACATTAATATAATGCATAGTTATTTAATAAACCAAAGAGTTATTTCCAATGAAATATTTAAAATCAATTCATTTAAATGTATAAGTATAACTATTATGCATATTTGTTTATTTTAAGCAGTAAATTTAATGATGATCTTCATCACTTTAAGGAGTTCTCGAATAATTGAAAGGATTTCCTGAAATTATTTCAAATAAAAGATTATTGTTATATAATTTTTCATATATTGTAGAATTTCTATATTATTATAAAAATAATCCTTTATTAATTAGCCTTGAAAAAATAAAACTGTTATAATATATTAAAAGATTTTCATTTAAGTTATCTAATATATCAATATTTTTTATTTCTTGTTATTTTTTGAATAAAATTATTGATGTTTTAAAAAATTTTGATAAATGAAAATCTATATTAATATGTTTGTTTGAAACAAAATTTAATTTTATAAATACTATTCATGACTTAAAAAATTAAATGGACAAAAAATATTTATTCGACTTTTAAGAAAAATTTTTATCTCAATATAAAATATTAAATTTAGAGATAAAATTTATTTCTTGATTAATGTATATAAGAAATATTTTAATTCTGTTTAATCTCTTCAATTTTATTAGTATACATTATCAAGTTTTTTAAATTATTAAAAAAGACAAATATAATTGTATTTTTTTCTTTGAATACGTTATTCAGAATAAGTATCGATTTATCAGACAAAAAATAGTGTTTATGAATAGATAATTGTGTTCATGCTTAATTTCAAAGTAATGACATAAAAATATGTTTTAAAAAATTAGATATGAACCAAAGTTAAGATAAATGTTTACCTAATGATGTTGGCAAAATTAAATGACACAAAAGATCATAAATTCCTATGAAATTATAATTTTAAAATAAATTATATTGAATAATTGAACATTTTTTAATATTTTATATATCCACAGAATATCCAAACAAATTTTCGTATTTTATTTCCGTTATATTGAAATATTATAAATATGAATGAGAATTTTTGTGATATTTAATATGTATAAAATATAATTATTCATATGATTAAATCAAATAATTTTTTACTTGGTTTTGTGATTCGGTTTTGATAATAAGTTTCATCACATTTAGCTAAATGAAAATTTATCTTCATGAAAATTGTAATAAACAATTAAGTATAAATTTTGATATTTTTCTTATTACATGCTAGGAAAAGACAAAAAATATTTTATAAAAAAATCAAGAATTAAAAAACTCATTATATTATGAGACAGGTAATATTTTTACTTTTGTATCCGATACCTTTTAACTGAGGTTCTAAAAATAAACTAAAATATAAAAATATTATTTTCAATTTTTTATAGTACATAGGATAAATATACAACTAGGATAAAACATATATTAAAAAAATATTTTTAACATTTTATTTTGAATTAAATTTGTTACATACATATATAAAAAGAATTTTTTTAAATATAAAACTGAGAGATAATTGAAAGATACCTTCATTGTTAAGACATTTCTTATTTCGAGGATCATGAAATGTAGCTTATGATATTGTGCATAAATATATTTATTTAATAAAGATTCATATTGAAGAGAAATGATGATACTTAATTATTTCTTATTGTAAGATATACTAAAAAATGAGGTAAAACTTATTTTTTTTTTACCTTTAACAAGGATAATTTTATCTTTAAGGTGAATGCACGGATTTACTAATTTTTAATGATGTGTAAACTGTTAAAAAGTCTTTCATAACTTATTATGATGTATTTTTGATTTTTAAAAAGAAATATAAATACAATTTATATATTTTCCTAATATAAAAGGATTGATAAATAATACACAAAAATTTTATTTTGTATTAAATATCCAAGAATATTTAGAGAAATAGCTCTGATTTTTCGAATTGTAAATGATTAAAAATAAAAAAGTTGACAGAATTAATCTATTTTACACAATATTTTGTAATATAATCTAATATATCTAAATTGATGACAATGTGTCGAATTTCATAATTATAATATTTTATAAAATTTTAATATGCTCTTAATCGCTTCGATTCATGTCAATATTTTTTTAAAAATAATTCTCTTATCTGATATTCAAATAAATCTTTATCAATAATTTTTAGTCAGATTAATTAATTTTCTACAATAATAAGCAATTAATTTTAGAATTATAAGAAAAGAATTAAATTTTTTGTTTTATTTGGTATTTTAATATCATATATAAAGAAAAATCTTCAAATTTATTTGAAAAAAGATATTATTTTTTGAATAAATTTTATGTAAACGTGATTAAATAAAATATTTTCTCATATTTTTAAAGTATTATAGTATTCAGAATTTATACCTCTTGTATTATAGTTTCTGTTTAATGTTATAGGATTATAATCTATTTTATATATAAAGTAGGTGAATGACATATAATGTAAACAATTTGTGAAAAATAATCTATAAAGGGATACATTTTTCTCTCACAACAACAAATTTTCCGTTGCAGGCTACTGTTTCATTTACTAAAAATATCGAAAACAATCATTTTAACAAAGATATATATAATATATTTAACGATATACTTGTTTTTTCTTTAATTTTAATTATAATATTTTAAAATAATATTTAAATAATTTTGATAAATTACTTATTATGAAATATGATTTGTATCAATGTTATATATAATCTATGGTTTACCTCTTGTTAAAGTATTTAAATTATGTATATTTTCCACAATTTCAACTAATAATTATTTTAATGTAAAATTTCAAAAATTTCGAATGTATAACCGTATTATCAAATGTATTTTTTTCAAATTTACTCATGGAAAACTTCAATGAATTTAATGTGTTTAACAGTATTAGATATTTGAAATTATTAAAAATCTATTGCAATTATTCATTTCTACCATAGCTCTCCGTATCTGTTTCATGTAGTTCGTATTTTTGATAATCTATAAATATTTAAATGTAATCGATGTAAAGATTGAGTAAATTTTGACGATAAATTTGTAAAAAAGTATTTAAAATATCCATATCGAATTTATAAAATTCGATCTATTTTAATTAAAAAATAAAATGAGGTATTTTCGATATGTCATATCACATTGTATTTGTTGAAATTTTCTCTTTACGATATATATAAAGTTTTAAAAAATGTGTATTTGATACAACAGGTATACAAATCAGATTAATTTTCTCAATTATAATTTAGAAATGTTTCTCAGCTTTAAATTAATCTTAAATCATATTCAATTTTCTCAGTCTATATTTCAATTATAATGATAATTTTTTTCCAGATATTTTTTAATGTTTTTGATATATTATACCAGATATATGTTTTTCTTTACTCTTTTCTTCATAACAGAATTCTTAATTTAAATTCAAAAGTATATGTTAATTTTTTTTGTATTTTATGTAATGAAAGATTCACGTTAAAATACTGTAACGTATTACAACAACTATAATTTATTGTTTCAATGATATATTTTTTATCGATCACTTCAATAAGATTTATTTGCTCAAACATATATAACTAATTAAATCAATCTCTGTTATTTTAAATTTAATTTTATATACCATTTTTAGTGAATTCAGGCCCGCATAAAATTGGAAAGGTTGCTAAAAAATAAAAAAATTGAAATAATTTTTTGTAAAATGTGATTTAAAATATATGGTAATAAAAATAACAATATTTTCAAAAATATATAAGGATATTTGTTTGAATATTATATTATAACAACAAAAATATTCAAATGAATTTTAAATTGATATAATTATATATATTTACTTTGTAAAAATATTTAAAAATTGAGTCATTTACCATTGACTTCGACATCTTTTGAATAATGATATATACCACATATTTCTATTCATGAATAAGTTCATAATTTTTAAAATTTTTAATTGTAAAAATTAATAAGTATAATTTTTTAAGATTAATTAAAAAAAGTATTTCATAAGATTTAATATACACATTGCGATATTTCAAAAAATGCAACTATTTTCAAGTTTTTTAGCAAGTTATCATATTTATAAATATCCTATATAAATAGATAACATGTTTTTATAAATATCAGTTATTTAAGATAAATATTCTAAATTAAAAAAAATAGACAATATTGACAGAAAACCTTAAACAATAGAATTGAAAACTTTAAAATATATTAACTCATATCATATGATATCGCAACGTTTTAACATACCATCTGCATTATAGACTTTCTCATCGCATGATACCAGTTTTGTTCCTTTTTATAATGATTTTTTTAATATTTTTAATCAAATTCTCAGTTAACATTTTTTCATAAATTATATTTATATTTAAAATTAAAAATAATTTCTAAATTTTTAATCCAAGTTTAAATAATTAAAATTACATGTTTGATCTTTTTTATAAATAATGAAATATTACTTTCAACATGATCTTTTCTGTCATAATTCAAGTATCCGCATTTATCTTTTGAGGAATTTTAGAGAAATTTTTTTGATTATTTATATTTATATCTCATATTTAAAAAAAATTTTGTATTTTTCTTTTAAAGCAATCAATATCATAATTTAGAGATTTTTTATGATAATGTTAATATGAATAATTTTTAAATAAGAATGTGAATGAAATAATAATTTACTATTCTCCATTTTATCTTGAAAGTTTTCTGACCAAGCTATGACATAAATTGTTTTAAGTGAAACGATTTTTAATTAATCGTATACGATAAATGTAAATTTGTTTAATTTATAAGATGCGACTTGACAAACGAAATACAAGACAAAAAATATTTAAAAAAATTTCTATGTTTATGACATAAATGAAATATATCTTATTTTATTGTACCGATGGTTTTCGAATGATTCCAATTACATGGAATATAATATGTTTCTAAATTTAATTTTTACAAATCTATATTATTTAAATTAATTGATTATTATTTATATTAGTTTTACTTTAAATACATATAATAATAGGACTTAAGGACCGAAATTTAATTTATTTATATATTGTATCATCTTTATATTTTAATTTTTCGTTTTGATGTATGATTTTTATTTTAAAAAATTTTACTTGAAACATCGAATTGAGTGCTAGAGGATATTTCACATACATTTTCTGAAATGATAATTAAAAAAAAATAAGTTGAATATATTAAAAATAATTAGAAGATCTAGCTAAATTAATAATCAAAAGATATCAATACATTGATAGAATATTTTAACAGACGATAATAAAATTATTTATAAATTAAAATTTTTCAATATAAAAATTTTGATTTTTCATAATATGAAATTAGTTAAATTGTTTTAAATATTATGAATCAATAATACTTACAAACAGATAATCGTAACAATATTTTCTTAAACACAATATTTATAATATATTTTTTGATATATAAAATAATTTAAATCTTAGTCTAAGAAAAAAGAGTTTCCTAACTATTTTTTGTTTACATAAACATTATTATAAATAAATTAATTACCAGATATATACGAGCTTGGAAGTTTGCATAAATTAGGATAAGGTTCTAAATAATGAAATGGAAAATACAACTTAGTTTTAAAAAATTTGTAGTTTTTATACGTTTTATAGAAATAAATAAATTTTATAAATAAATATAATGGAAAATCTTAAACTGCGATTTTTTATTTTTTCGAAGAAAGTAAATTTTAATTTCAAATAATTGAACGATATTTTTACATGTTTTTTCTTTTATTTTACCTTCGAAATTGATATTTACATGATATTCTTTCATTCCACATATTTCTAAAAAGTACTTTTTATCAAATTTTTGTAAATCATAATGATATATTTTCTAAAAAATTTCACCAAATTTCTTTTTCTTTATTAAGTGGGCGTAAGAATCTTTTCAAAATTTTTCATATTATATTAGAAAAAAATTCATCATTTTATTGTAAGAATTTATCAAACCTTCATAGTCATTAACTTTTTCTGAACACGGTACATTTATTCTGACTAAAATAATAGTATCATAGATATTAAATAAAAATTTTTTTTTATTTATAATATTAATATTAGAGATTTAAGGTTTTTTATCATTTTTTGCATCTATCTTGTTTTAATAATCTCCATATATCAACATACTAGAAGTTTTAAAACCGTATTTTTTATCATATATTTTCAAAAGAAGGTTATAATAAAATTATTAGTAACGTTACCAATTCTGACGTCATAAACATATACTTGTACATTTGAACAATTGCCTTAATAATTAAATTAATTTCAAAAAAATTCTTGTTTTAAAAATTATTATTTTACATATCTTTATTTTAAATTCAAAAAATATATCAATAATAATACTTAACATTATAAAATAAATAGAGAGTTGTATAGCATCGATTTTGCACCACATATATTTAATTATATCTCAATATATTTAAAATATTCATGCCTTATAATTATATATATATATATACATTGAAAAATATTATATAAAATTGATCAAGTATTTTAGAATATTATTATTTAACAAATATTAAAATTTAAATAAAAAATAAAATTATTTAATCACTTTTTTATTTGGTAAATAATATGATTAATTACTTTTAAATCCTTTACCCCAGAAACAATTAAATGTAAAATTTTCTAAAATTATTAATTCAAAGTAACTTAAAGATATTCAAATTAAACTACATTTTCATTAATAAAATAAAATATTTATATTTTATTATAATTTTTAAAATATTTTGAATATTGTTGTAGCATTTTAAATATATTTCATTACTTGTTACATCCACTAGTACTTCTTTAGCTATTGAACAGATTTGAACTGCTAAAAAAATAATTTTACGATGATAATTATCAAATTAATTCAATTTTATTCACAATTAAATTATTTAAAAAATTAAACAAATATATTTAAAATTATTTTAAAATACCGTGATAAAAATTTTATACTATATATCATTGGTTGATATAAATATTGCAAAGACTTATGAAATAAACAAAAACTAATAATAAATATAAAACTTTTTAATTAAATTGAATTTATTTATATGTATAGATCAACGAAGATGATAAAAATTTTCAAATCATTATATCTTTACGGTATATTCATAAAATTGATATTAGAATCATTGAATATTTTTTTTGCTTATATATATTTGATAGGTATTTGAGTTACGAAAATAAATTTAGCTTAAAATAGATAAATCGTAAAGATATTATTTATATAACGGTTATATGCACAAAATTTGTATTAATATTAAATTATTTTATCAATATATATTGAAGTAAAATCTTGATCATTGAAAAAAAGCTGAATATATTTAATTATTTTTTCTTTCAAATATCTAGCTATTTTTAATATTTAGATAATTTCAAATATTAAACTTTAAAATTAATTAAACTAATTTTTTACAATGAAAATTTTGAATTTGATGTTCCGATGAATAAAAATATCTGCAATTATATTTTTAAAATTGTCCAAAAATTGAATTTTAAAATATAGACGAAAGAGTTATTTTTAAGATGCGAAAGAATAATACTTAATAAAGGTAAAATTTATCGATATTTAAGTGAGATCTGGAAATTATATTTTGATTCATGCTATTTTAAATTACCTTCAAAAATATAAATTGAATAAAACATCAAAAATAATAATATAAATTGATAAAATTTCGCTTATTTATATATTTATATTTATTTGATGTTAAAATGCAAAAAATATTGCAAATATAAAATATATCACTATTAATGATTAATTTTATATTTATATCTGATTTTTAATCAAATGTTTCATATATTGCTCAAAAAATAATACGCACAATTATTGGCATAGCTTCTTGGAGATTCTTGAACGAATAACTCTGTCTAAAATTATAACTAATGAATGTTAATTAAAAGAAAATTTTCACATGTATAATTAGATAAATCTTTATTTCATGTCTTAGATAATCTTCGAAATAATAATATATTTTATATTCTGGACATATTTTTTAAAACTTAATTTTAAACACAATAATTCTTTGAAAATAATATGATAATTATTAATATTTTAAAACGTTAACATAGAAATATTTGAAATATATAACATTATTAAGATATTCTTTGTTACTTTGTTTATCATATTATGTCAAAAATATTATCAAATAATATATTCATTTCTGAAGAAATTGAAGTTTATAAAAACATTCAAAAAAAATTTCATAGATATTATCCATAAATACAATATATTTTAAAAGTTAATATTTTTCTTAATATTAAATACTTTTTAAAACATTTTATTTTATTTCGATTGAGAAAAGTATAAGAATAAATGGAGAATAATAATGCTTATTAAAAAAATATTTAATTTTAAAATAATAAAAATGTTTTAATTACTAATCTTGCATTTATTGGAAAGAAATTATTTTATCCTTAATAAAGGTCGATTTATTCAAAGATGAAATTAAAAATATTTAAAGATGATTATATTCGCTGGTTATTCATTCAAAAAATGACAAAGTACAAATTTAATTTATTGTTATGGATAATATATTTAAATATATATTAATAAACAAATATTGATAAAGATTAAAATATCATCAAAAATATATAATCGATTAATTTCATAATATAAATAACGAATTTATTTGTTCAACTTCGTTCATTTGCTTTCAATTAATTCAAGCTAAAATATATTTCAAAAATTTTAATTTATCTGCATTTAACTATGATAATAAATTTGGATAAAATCTTAATTTTTATTTATTGATAATATATATCATGAATAATAAATAATTAAGAAATTAAACAGTCAAACAACAATTTTATTTATCCTTTAGTAAAAAAGAGAAATTGAATATATTTTTCAAATGATATTATAATAAGCATTTTGATTTTAAATATGTAATTTTTTTAATATATTCTTCTATTATAACACTTAATTTTATAAAATTATATATTTTGTCATTTTTGAAAAATAAAATAATTTTGGTTTAGTTCTAATGATCTGAAATCAAAATTTGTAAGTGATTAGCATCTGATCGATTCATAGTCTTCAAAATTATATAATTTTATTTTTTTAAGATTAATTAATAATTATTTTATTTTTGAATATGTTAATGTTTTGTGAATTGTTATAAAAAGTTCTGATATTAGCGTATAAAAGGATGTATTTTTAATTTAATGACATCGTAAAATATTCGAAATTGTCAATAACGTATGTTTTCCAATGCTGATTTATTTAACTTCAAATTATTAATAAAAATAACTTTTAGTTTAGATATGACATTTCAATTTATGAAAAGCATAAATAAAAATTTTCATGTTTAAATTCACTTCTTTGTCAAATTAAATCACTTAAATCATAGAAAATTATAAATATTAGAATAAAAGTATTCATAGTATTTAAAAAAATTAAAAATTGATTCATGAAAAAAATTTCAATTTTCTATAGAATTTTTGATGTAAATAGCTTTATATTAATTTTTAAAAATTGTTGCAACAAAGTTTTATTAAAAATGAAAAGTATACATAATTTATAATTAACTTGTTTATTCAAATGTTCAAAAAGTATCATAAATTATTTAATATATGGTTTATATGATATATTTGAAAATGTTTTAAAATCGTGAAATATGCGATCTATATATTCATTAAAAAGGGTATATTACATATGTATTTGTCAAATATATTTTATTTTCAGCAATCTTGTTAAATTAACTCAATAATTTAATTAAATAATGAAATTAAATCAACAAAAATGAACTTTAAAAAATGTTTATTAAAATATTTATGAGTAAAAGACAAATATGTAGCCAAAATAAATAATTCAATTATATATATATATATAATTGACATAACTATTTTGATATATGTATAATTTTACATATAAAAATTTTTAAATAATAATATATGAACGTAAATATCATTATTTTATCTAAAAAATTTTATTGATGGAAAATGTAATTTTTTCAGTTAAATATTTTTTATATATGATTTAAAATTAACAAAAATAAAAGATAATTATACTCTTAAACAACGTCTAAAAGATCGCAATTATAAAAATATATTTAACAACATATTATGATTTAAACAATGAATAAATTTAGTTGTTGACAATCAATAAATTTGATAACATATTAATAAATTTGGCAAATCTCGATATTGATATATTTAATTAATGAGATATTATTTCGAGATATTCACAGATTGAAATTTTACATCTGCTTATCATTAAATATTTTGACTTTGTTACGCGTGTAAATAGATAAATACTTTTCTTTATTTTTGAAAATTTATATAATAAATTCAAACTTAATACTTTTAAAGTTTAAAGGAAAATTTCAAAGCATTGTTCAACTAATATAATGTTATAATAATTTACTTATAATAGTAATAAATATTTATGTGTTTAATCTAAAACCATTAAGATTTTTTTTGTTCAATATTTCTTAAAATAATATTCAAAAAAATGTTAAAAAAGTAAACCTAATAATATATATTATTTATTTGAAAAGAAATATCCGTTGAATACCTGCAAAATGAGATTCAGAAACAATATTGGATAAACCATTTAAATAAAAATATAATCTCAAGTTTTTCAAAAAACATGCCCAAAAATAATAAAAAATTAAGTAGATTAATATTTTATAACAAAAATTATTTTTTAAATACCTATAAAATTAGAATATACATTAAACATACTTAATACGTGCAATTAAATAGTATTTTAATATATTTAAAAATGATAAAAAGCATGATTTGAAAATAATACTGTTTTAAAATAATTTTAAATTTAATAATTTGTTAAAAAATATATTTAATTACATTTTTATATATTTAAATCATGTAAAATAAGTTAGAAAATTTAAAATATCATTTTAATCTCGAGAATAACGATTATATAAACAAATTTTAGGAAAAATAATATCTAATTTTTTCTTCAAATATATATCATATAAATTAAATTTTTAAGTTATTGAATGATTTTTAATTACCATAATATATATATTTTACATTTTATTAAAATCAAAAATCCATTCAAAAAATAATTTTTATATTTTATAAATAACCACATAAGATTTAAGGATAAAAATTTGCTAATTTAGTTTTAGTAATGAATAACTTTTAAATTTATGGAATTTAGTTTACTAATACTGAAAAATTTTAATTCGAATCATTAATTATTTTGTTAATTTAGATCTCTGATACACGTAGAAGATAAATCCTAATAAACAAATTATTTTCTAAATGCTTATTTTTCATACATTTGGGAGCCCAATGTGTTGATTTTTTTAATGATGATAGGGACGACATTTTATAAGATCTATCCTCACTTTCTAAGATTTTAAAAAACCAAAACGAGAACGAATGGAGTCATTTATTTAGTCGCAGATTTTAAAAACATCGTATCTCTAAGACAAAATAGGTTAGATTGTAACCAGAATCTCCGCACTTACCTCATTCGATGTTTTCGACGTCTCAAAAGAACAGTTTAGAAATTATTTGGCAAGACTGGAATAAATATTTTTGCTTACCATGTTCCTGGTTCTGCCTAGAGATTAAATAGCGACTATTACGTTTGCAGCAAGCTCAGTAAACTTATTCGGTCATATTCGTTCTAAATTGCAGAGAGAATGATCCTATGATTATCTTTCCTTAACTCTGGCTAACTATAAAGTTGAAAAAGATCATTACGTCGATTATTAAATTAGTAAGGTAGGAGAACTTTAACTCCTGATTAGTTTTATGGACAGCTTATAGCGAAATCTAAAGATATTGTTAAATGCCATCATGGTTGTGTGTTTAAACGAAATGGGATATATTATGTATGATAGACGAGATAAATCGTGATTCCATAATGATACTAGAAGCAAAAAGGAAGTCTATGCGTCATTCTTTCATCAATACTTCCAATTATATTATCAAAATTTCGAAAACGAAGAATTTATTTATATTACATCTTTGAGAATGAATGGCCATCAAAGAAGTAAATCATGACTTATTGAGACATAAAAATCATAATAGCCAAGAAAAACAAAAAGTATCATATAAAAATCATACACACTGCGTTTTTCATTCAATTCATACAATACTGCCAACATTATTTTAACAAATGCAAAGAATTACATTAATTAGGACATTTTCATCAGGCATGCAATCCAATAGATGATAATCATGATCAAATAAAACACAAAAATATAACTACTATGATTGATCAGTCTTTCAAAACAACAGAGTAAACTACCACTTTATAAAGATTTCAATAATTTATACGTTTAGACAATCATTTTCATTGTTGATAGTGGTTCATATGTTTAATTTTTCGACTCAAAAGTGTGAAATAAAATACCATTCGATATATCATCTGATAGTCTAATGAACGTGTGATCTCTTTTTCGGTAGCGAATAAATACCAATCAAGGTATTTATTAATGCCATAATTTTTACAAGAATAAGAAGAAGCTATGTCTACCACTCTTTATAAATATCAGAGCTTTTCCAATATTTTTGGAATAAAGGAAATTTAAGCTCTCAAATTTGATCGCATTAAAATTATTTGAATATCACTATAAATCCAATCAACATCTTAGAGATCTTAGAAAGAAATATCTATGAAATCACAATTATTTATTTGTCGAATCAAGACTGGGTACAAGTTAAAATTTAATTGCCACTCCTGACATAAACATGATCTTTTTAAATTCAAAATAACTCAGGGCATTCTCTATGCACTTTACCATATGTTTATGATGATCTTAACAAACCTTTCCAAAAACGAGTCAACTAAAAAGTTTATAATAGCGAGTGGGTATTCGACAATTGTATAAGTGTGAAAATCTATTTTTTATCTATCTGGGCTGAATTATATAAATGATGAATTCACAGCTTCATTTGCTTCTAAACTAATTTTCGACATTTGAATGAATATTTTCAAAGCTTAATAATATGAATAGCTATTCTATTGTCTACTAAAGCTTAGCCTGGTTAAAAATTCACATCTTCAGTAAGGCGCAAAAACATAGTCTTTAACACTCTTTTGGTGTTATAAAGATATTAACAGCCTTTTTTATAGGTTTATTAATCACAATAAATATTTGAAAATTATACATAAACGTTTTAAAAGAGATATCGATAATTGTATAAATTTTTTTGACAGTTTTACCCTCATTTATTTCTCAAAAGACGATTAAATTCCTTCACTAAATTAAACATTTACTATGCAGCTGAAAAATAGACTTAAATGTATCATATCTC
Source organism: Neodontobutis hainanensis (assembly GCA_024349245.1). Taxonomy (NCBI): domain Eukaryota; kingdom Metazoa; phylum Chordata; class Actinopteri; order Gobiiformes; family Odontobutidae; genus Neodontobutis; species Neodontobutis hainanensis. The sequence continues at coordinate 20,240 of JALDNG010000976.1, read as the reverse complement.
TCTGGGAATTTTTCAAGAAGCAGGTTACTTCTATGTCTTAGATATTGACAATTAGAACAGTTTTTTCCTTATCTGATAACACAGGCTATCAAACGATTTCATCTTATGTACGATACCTTGGAATTAGTGTGCTTCATTGGAATGGCCAATCTTTAGGGATAACTTATAAGTTTTTTTTTTAAATTTAATTTAAACTGAATTCGATAAAAAAGAAACTTTGAAAATTTATATTGGATAAAGAGTATAACTTTTGTTTTAAATATCTACTAAGATCTAATTTATTCATAGATATTCACAGAATTTAATTAAAAAATGCCTTAAATGCAAAGTAATAATGACATTTGAGTAAAGAAATTTATGCAATTTTATTTTATAGATAATGGACTGATTATTTAGAATCATAAAACGAACATTAAGTTCTCGAACTATTAACCAATTAATAAACTGCTAGTTTGCGAAACAGTGTATAGCTGTCATTCATGCCTTGAATAAATTCTATCGATATTTTTATCATTGATGTTTTGATATTATCGTATAAAACAAAGCTTAGGTATTTCTATTCAATTTGACAAATAAATTTCCTGTTTTGGCTAATAAGATGATCAAAAGTTGAGATTACTTTTAATTTCGTATCGATTTACAGTTAAATATATATATCTTTACAAACCAAAGTACATTTAAGTATATATTCCATTTAAGGAAAATTGTTTTGTTTTGAAGACGACTTCGAAAATGATATGGGATTGTAGTCAAATTTATATGTCACATCGACATTCAAATAAACTATTATGTTGTAATATATCAAACCAAATTGACATAGTGATAAAGAATCTTGATATTTTGTTGAAAGAGGTTTAACTATCATAAAAATTTTTTGTTTATGTGGCTTCTATATATTTAAAATTATATTGCTGATGAGACAGACAACGAGGTTCTATCGAGAGTTTCTACGTTTCATAAACCTTTTAAATATATGAATATATTTAAAAAAAATATCTATCAAGGTTACTGATACATAGTATATGAAACGTAGCTGTCTCATAGATACTGTTTTAGACATAATTTCAAAACGATAATGAGATAATAATCATTTTTTAGGAGTACTGTTCGATTACTTTTCAAAATTACTTAATCAAGAATTTTCTATGTTGGTTCCAGGCAATGACTTTTATAGAAAAAGTTCAAATTGATTTTTAGAGATTTATCCATACATTTGTCTTTTTAATTGTAGTTTATTTGTATTTTTGCTTAAATTTTGTGGATTGAAAATATGGATTTAACACTCTCAATGCCATAGCTGCAATAAAATTAGTATTCCTGTTCGAAATACTCATTATTTTTTTCCCGATAAAAGTCTACAGATTATATCAACTAATTTATTGAAATTTTATTATCTCATAGAATGCGAAAATTTGTTCTCTTCTCAAAACCACCTTTAAATGAAAAGGTTAATCATCAATTTATTTGAATCTAAATAAATGTTTAATGTCTTAATTGATCAAGTGGAAAAAATTTTTATAATCATTGTTCAATTTTCTATTTTCATATCAGTTTTTCCTTTAAGTCGAAGTAAGGTCTCACTCCAGCTTTTATATGTGCGACACATGTGAACCTAATTATACGCATTATTATCAAATACAGCTCATGATATTTCTCAGAATGTTAAATACGAATCGTATACCCCAATTTGGAGTCGAGGTTTTGAAAATAATATGTAAGAAGAACAAATGACACATATAATATGTTATTATGATTGATAACAGGAAATTGAGAGGTCTTTCGGATTAAAATTCAGTTTATAGTGATTGCTGTTTCGATGAAAATACATGAATGGGCATATCTCTATTTTTATATCAACACCATCACTGCTTCTATAAATATTCTAAAGAAGAAACTCATTGTAGTATTCAGATATACAAAAGGATCGTGGAGAATATATGTTGAGATACTCTAGTGATGAAACATGATACATTAATATCAATTGAGTTTCTGTGCGCGAAAGTATTTTTGATGCAATTGTGAGTAGATTTATTAACTCTTTATTTTTATAGGTTTAAAAAGATATTTTAACATTTTAAGTTATTATTAAATAATGTTAAAAAGAGTTATTGTATGAATTCAAAGAATCCATAAATAATATGATAAAAGCAAAATGCAATCTCTAGCATCTCTCTTAAATATCTTAAATAAATTATCTTAAAATAAATTAAGATTCTTAAAAACAATAATAACAGTTCGTGTGTATTTGTAATAATTAAATGATTAATATAACTTTATTTTATCATGATATATTTCAAATATTTAGTTAATTGACCTTTTTTGAAAGATAAAAGAAAGGCATATAATATTGTTGATATCTCAGTATTTTATTTGTTTTAAACATTCAAGCTCTTTTTTAAATTAATTTCAATGACATAAAATTTTACCTCATTAATAATATATTTCATTTTGATTTTTTGAATTGACATAATCATGAATTATTATCTTATTGTATTTCTTCAACTTTTTCCATATTATTTAAAGTATTCACAATAAAAGTATTTATCCCTGATCGTAGGAAAAATACTTACATTACTTTTAATCTTGATGGAATTAAAATAAATAATTAAAAATACAACAATTCGAGAAACACCTTTTCATCAATCAGTTTATTCTCATTATTTATATGATTTAAATTATAAATTTTAACAAGTAAAAATTAGCCATTTGTGTTTTTGTTAAATTATCCACAGATTTTTGAAAGATTATAATTTATTAAAAATATTAATTTAATTAGGTATATATTATATATTTGTTTAAATGTGTTTAAATAAAGACGCATTAAATCTACCATCATATTTCAGATGATTTTTCTTTCCAGATTATTAGTATGTGAGTTATCGTATTTTTGATAAAAATTTTTATCAATCCTTTTTCAAATATTATATTTAAAAAACAATTTTTGCAACTCATAAAACAAATATATATTGAGTAAAGACATGGGTTCACCATCAAATGATCAGGTCATTTTAGTTTATAATATCAGAAAAAACTCTTTTCATCAAAATTAAAAACGCTTTAATTGTTATATTTTGGAAAAAACTACATTTAGAATTCATACTTTATTGTTTACAAATCAACTTTTTTTCTCATAAAACATGTCTTGTATGCCAATAAATATTAAAAGTATTTGTCGAAAAATTTTTATGCAATCGTTCGGGACAAAAAATTAAAGATAACTAAGAGGTTTGAAAAAAATTGATCCTTCTCTTTAGAAGAAAGCCACATATAAAAAATGTTTAGAAGATTATATATTTATAAAATCATTAAAGATATTGTTAAGGATCTAGGTATTCCACGGTTATTTATTTTGCAAGTTTTTATTAATACCCGCTGATTTATGAATTTAGTGTTATTATTCTGATTATATTTGTATTTTAAACGATATAAGTATTATTTAACTCATTTATGACAAGACTTTATGAATACAGTATATTATATTTCTCTTAATTATGTTTCAGCTTGATTATTTATGGATTTCTGTGCTTGAATTTTAATAAGGGTTCTAAAAATCTGTATTTTTCTTATTAAAGTAAATTTTTATGTTTAAACTTCGTTAAATGCCGTATATATCAAAGGAAAATTCAATTTAGATTTAAAAAAGCGACTCTATATGTACGTCTATTTGATCATTTAATTTTTTGTTTTTTACAAGAGCTAAATTTACGCTATATTTAGACGATGATTCAAATATATATAGGCTAACAAATTTTAAACATTTTACTTTTTCAAAACAATAATTTATAAAACACGAATCGTTTTGATTTACTTCGAAAATTGTTTGGCCTTCGATTTAAATTGATTTTTCGTTTAATTCTAAATATTGAAAGTTATCTTCAAATTTATCAAAACCGTGTATTTTTTTTTATTTTTTTACATTGTCGTTTTATATACAAAATCAAATTTTTGTAATGATTTAAAATGAAAATTTATATTTTCCACAATATTAAGCATATAAAATTTATCTAATTTTTTTAAACTTAACGTGATTAAGTTATTTAAATAAAAATTATTATAAAACTTAAATATATCATGATTAATTTTCTTTATTATATAAATTGTAAAAATGTAAAATTCTTTGAATATTGGTTTTATAATAAAAATTTAAAAGCCTTTATACGTTCAGATGATATGATATATATCTAAATAAAAATATGTTTATTTTCAAAAAGTTATAAACGTAAAATTTTTAACTATATTTTATCATATAAAGATACTGATATTATTTTTCTCTTTAACTAAATAATATTCAATAGTTTTTTAGATTAGTTTCAAAAATGTTTATTTTGAGTATAAATTCAAGCTTAATGATTTCTTTACTAATTTATCAAAAAATATCATATAAATATTTTCTTTTTATGTCTTGTATGAAAAATAATCATATTTAATAAAAAAATTATGTAGTATTGTGAGGGATTTTGAAAAATAACAGTAAATTTTAAAAAGTAAATTAGAAATAATTTAATGATAATCAATATTTTTAATGAGATAAATAAAACATTGGTTAAAGTTAGAGTGAAATAAAACATGCTCTTTATTCTAGATATTGAACCTTATTTTTTATCTATCTGGTAGATTATAATAAAAAAATAATATTTAGCTTTTATGTTAAATATTTATGTAACAATACTATTATTCGAATAAAATTAATATTTTTGGTCTTAAAAAGATTTGCTGGGCATATAAAAAACAAAAAAAAGCCTAACAAAAATTAAAGTAGAATAAAACATAAATAAATATGAATTAAAAAAAAGTGTTTAAACCTGTATGATCTGAAAATATCTTCATGTTTTTAGGAATTTTAAAATCATTTATATATCCAAATATTAAAAAAAATATTTCCATTAATAGATTTAAAATATTTATATATATTTTAAACATATATGTCTGCCTATAATTTTGAAATTATTCCTACATAATATTATAATTTAGAAAAATTAACCAAAACGAACATTTTTATTTTTTTCAAATTTTTATCATCGTGAGAAATCAATAAGATGTAATGATCAATCAAAAATGCATTTTATAATATTATTAGATAGAAATTTAAATATTTTGTACTTTATCAGCATTTTTAAGTTAAAAATGATGGAAATACACAAAAATAAAAATCATTTATATGATTGAATAATACTATTACGTAGAACCTCCAATTAATGACCAAAATTAAAAATAATTAATATCATATTTTTATTTTTTAAACTATATTTTATTAAAAACTCTATATTTGTAGGAATCTGATAATTCATGATATATTTAAATGTTTGTGCAAAAAACTGATTTTTTCGTTTTTACTGTTTTACGCAGTCAAATATTTTGAACCATTTTAATAATAGTTTTAAGAACAATTGTTATTTAAAATAGTATAATACAATTCTAATTTAAACAAATTACATTTTTCATGTTTTCAAATTAATTATCTTTTAAATATAAAAATTTTAGAGTATAATATATCATAACAATCTCTTTCCATAATAAAATATATATAATTTGTATGTAATATATTTCGATATTTATTATCAAATTTGTTCACAAAAAAGATTGAAAAGGGAAAAATAGTTTTAACTTTATATGAAATATAAAAAGACTGAAAAATATGAATCATCTAAAAAATTGATATCTTAAAATGAAATTAAAGTTTTTCAAAAAATTGATTATTTGTACTATTATTTAAAATTATTTTAAGAGGCTAATTAATAATTATAAAATAAACAAAATTTTATTTATTTATTTTTTTTTTATTTTATAAAGAACATATTTTTTCGATGTTTGCCATTTTTCATTTTATGAATAAAAATTATCTTTGTCATAAATAACTAAAATATTTAAAGTTGTGTTTCTTAAAATAAAAAAAATAATGAAAATCAACAAAACACAATTTTTTTATACTCTTTCAAATGTGAAAAAGTTTCAAAGTAAACACAATCGTAATTTTCTCTGAGCTAATTAAAATCAAAATTTAAGGAAATATACTGTTCTAATATTATTTAATATGATATTTCAGTTTGGGGAAATGCCTTAAAAATGATTTTAATTTAACATATTTGAACAAATTTATTTTTTTTAATTGAAAATTTCAAATAATATATTCCATATTTTTGTGAATTCGACAAAATTAACGCTTATTATTCAAATTTTTATGATGGTAATAAAAATATTTTTAAATGATCAACTGTGAAAATGTTTGAATCTTTCAAGAATTAATAACATTTAAAAAATACGCAGATTTGAGTAGTTTATTCATACACATTTTATAATGAATATGTCTTTTGAAGTCAAATGAATGTTTTAAATAAAAATTAAAGCATTTTTACATATATATTATAAATTATACTACCTATTCTTGAAATTTATAGCTAATTATCATATACCTTTTCAATTTAAAATTTTGAATAAATTTATTTGATTCATTTTTGTAGAATATCACATTTGATAAATTTATTTCTTCGTTAAAACTAACTTATTTAATCTATATCTTAATTAATTAAACTTCTTTTTATCTTTACTGAAATAAAAATTTGAAATTTATATTTTTCAGCTATTCTAAATAATTTTATTTGTTTTATTTTCTTTCTCGACATCATGACGATTTTTATATTAAATCAAAACAAATTGAACTTCTTAATCACTTAAAAATAAAGGAATTTATAAAAAAATTTCAAGTTATTTAAAGGTATATTGAAAAGAAAAATACCTCATCATGAAACACATGATGAGATACTTTTAAAATATATATGAAATACCAAAGAAGAATATTTTTTAATATAAATATGAAGGTAAAATTCTATTTTTAAAACAGATAAAAAATTGAAATATATAATGAAAACATATCAATTTTACTTCAATCAAAGATCGGTAACATATGTTATGAGTTTAGTATATTATAATATGTATAAAAAATAGGATATTAAACATTACAGACAAGGAATTTAAATTCATTTTATCAGTAAATGGATTATTAAAATATAATACTCATTGAAAAGTATTAAATTACTTATTATGTTATTACTTTTTTTAAAAATATTAAACATGATAAATATTTAATAACCAACCATTTAAAATGACTGAAATTTTTTTTTACGATAAAATAATATTATGTAGTCTAAAGTATTTATGAATTATTTCAAATATAATTATAAATATCTTGAACCTCAATTGTATTTATTTTTAAATTTTAGATTCTTATTAAAAATAAATATAAAACTTTTGCACATTTCAATTATAAACATTGTCATGTGGCAACAATTATTATGAACATGAAATGTATTTTAAATTCATTTTTCTTTTAGTTTTTAACATTATCTTTGTAAATTAGGCAAAATTATAAATAACTCTGATTAAAGTTCAGGATATTAAAATTTATTATCAGATGAGAATTTTAATATTCATGATCTTTTGAAAATGATTTAAAAATTGCCATCGTAATATTTAAAAATATATACAAACATATTTTAGAAAAAATACTGTTATATTAAATATTATTTAACATATAAGTTATCTATAATTATAAAAAATACATTTTTGTATTGAATGTTAAATATTATTTTATATATTCGTATTTTTTATTGTTTATCGATGCTTGACTTCCAATCTAGATTTATTCAAATCATGGTAAATAAAAACTGAAACATAATTAATGAAAAAATAATCAAAAATTGAAAAAATCTTTTATTTATTATAATATTGTCACTTAATTTAACTATTAAAGAATCAATTTGATTCTATAAAGTTATTAATGATTGAAATAATTTCTATAATCATTTAAACCAGTATACCTTCAATATAAATAATAAATGAGAAAATAATTTTTGTATGAATATATTGAAGAATAAAATATATGATATATAAATGAAAAAAATCATCTTTATTATTTTGTCGATTATAACAAGTAGGTCTTTCTTTACCACATGTGGTAGTTAAGTTTATGTTACTTATGATGACAATTATATTTCAAATTATTTTGTGATTTATGCATTGTTTATTGTTTGATTATTTTTAAACCGGTTGATTCAGAAAATGATACCATCGTATCATAGACATTGTTTTTAACACTAGAACACTGTTTTGTTCAGTTTACTTGAAATTATTTCATAAGGATACTTACAGGAATAAAAATTAGTTTAGTGATAGATAGAATATACAACTTGTTTAATAATTAGATATCGATATCAAATTTCATGAATGTATACATTAATGATCTTTTAAATTTATCTCATCAAAAATAAAAGGATTCGTTATCAATAATATAATTTCACATCAAGTCTAATGAATAAAGATAATTATAAAAGTACATTATTTTAAAATTAGTATATCAATGTAATAGTTTTGGTAATACCGAATATATAACAAGAAAATATTATTATATTTTATTCTAATAAATAGTAAAATATAATATTTTGATGATAAAAATTTTTTTGTCATAACAAATTATGTTTAACATTTTTCACCAAACACTAGAAAATACTTTCATCTGTGAAATAATTTTTAATAATATGTAATCAAAATTTATCTTCGATTCTAAAATTTGATATAAACAGTGTTGTTGATTTATTATAAATAATATTTGAGTATATCTATAAAAATTTTAAAATATACAAAATATTTAAATAACAATTATGAGCTCAAACTATCAATATTTCTTTCAGAGAGTTTTCAACTTGTTGCGCAATAGAGTTACGCTCTACATAGTACATTCTATATTTATGTGCTTTACACTCTATGGCACCAGTTGAAATTCAAAAAAAAATATAATTGGGTTTCGTATGTGTCTTACCAACTGTAAAAACACCTTTCTAATTATAAGATTACATAAGGCGAATTTATGCTGTATTTATTCGATTACAGTCAACATTTTCTTTAGACTTATTAAAAATAAGAACGATTACTATTAGCAAGTTTTTCAACATCTTTTAAAAAAATTAAATTTCTGTTATCTTCTACACCTGAAGATTACTAACATCCTGCAAAAATTAATTTTATTAAAATGCTAAACTAGTTATCTTTATATACTCGATATATAATTTTTTTTGTTATATCTACTTAATTCTGCCATATTATTTTCTTCCTCGCATGTAACGATTCTAAATGATTTTATTTTTGAAATATATGAATAATTTTTAAAATTTATACGAATTCAATATAAATAAAATGGTTACAAAAAATTGCACAGATATGTGATATAAAGAGAAGATTAATAAATTTAATTTTTAAAATAATTGGTATTATTTTGTGTATATAGATTATTAAATGTTTGTGAGTGATGAAAAAAACATAAACTGAAAATATTTTTAAAGAATACAAATACATATGGAATAAATTAGAATATTTTTTATGATAAAAATATTATTAAATGAAGATAAATATTTTTAATGTTGTTATTTACATTAAAAATATTTTCCATTTTTAACTCTAAATGAAAAAATGACTTGCGTCTCTAAAATTACTTATTTGTTGATTGCTAACTTATGAATAATTTATTTAAGTTAAAAATCTCTATATTTGCTTTTATAAAATGCACCTAAGTAAATATTTTAATCAGAAAAATTAAATTAAAAATGATCGGAAAAATTGATATATTTACGTCTAAATTATAAATATACAAATATTGTTTTTATACATTTATTTTAATTTACATTGTTAAATATTTTCTGAAAAGTAAAAAAGCAAAACGGTAAATTTAATGTGACGTTTATAATTTAACATTTTTAAAAATACTTTCTTTTTATATTCTCATATTTATAAAAAAATTTACAAAATATTAATCAATGTTTTTATGAATATTTTTTGTTTTTATTTATTCAATTGTGCAAAACTATAAATTTTTTAATATAAAGATGTCCATCAAAATATATAGATAAAAAAATTACAATCATTAAAAAAATTCCTACACGAATATTTTAATTGATTTAAAAATATTTTAATTTCGCTCGATCATATTTGATCTAATTTTCATTATACATATTAAAAATTTTTTCGAAAAATACTGAAAAATTCTACAAATATCTTATTTAAGAAAAAAACCACAAAAATTTAATAATAATCTTTCAAAATTTCTTAAAATTTAGATTAAGTTTTTATATACGAAAAGACTAAAAAATATTTTTTATTAAAAGTTTATGATATTTCAGGATTTAAATCCTATAAATTTATATTAGTATACAATATAATTTATATTTGTAAAATTGTGGAATATTTTTAAAAATTTTATTCAAATATTTAACGATGAGATATTCTGATAAATTTAATGATGTGTAATATAAAATTAAAAAATGAATCATCTTGTTTCTAATTTAACGAAAAAATATTATTAAATTTGTTTTTCTTAAAAAAGAGTGTTGATCCATAAACAATTGTGTAAATATTGTATTTAAGAAGGTCATATATCGATTAAATTAAGAATTTATTTTTTAACTATGCTTTAAATTGAAAAATAATTTTCAAAAACGTAATATAATATATATTTTACATAAATTAGATTTATAAAAAAATTAAAACAATATTATTAATTAATTTTAAAGGGTTTTTTTTAACAATTATGTTATAAGAGCCATCAATGACTTATTTCATAAAATAAATTTAGAATAAAATGATATAATATAAAAAACCTATAACTAAGAATTACGTGATATCAAATCTCAAATTATTTTATTCCATTACCAGCTTAAGATTCGTAAACATCTAAAGCATTCAATAAAGGGTTATAAATTAAGAAAATAAACTTTGTAAGGTATATTCACACATGATATATTATACAAATAAAAAACCAGCACTTTTAAATATCAAAGAAATAATATTTCAAAAAAGATTACTAGGATCGGATTTATATCTTAAACTAAAACTAATAAAAATATCTGATGGATTTAGCTTGTACGACATGTATCCAATGTTAAAAAATTATATGAAAACAGAAACAATCAAAAAGCTTAAGTATCTGATAGAGAGGCAAATATTCTTTAGTAAGTGTGGATGTGATTTGCATTCTCAATCGTATTCTGAGAAAAGTAACTTATATTATCCTTTTAAAGAAAATAGCATTGCATCATTTAAAAATCGCAATATATGTTTATGTATCATTTTTAATTAACGCTTCAACTTGTACAGTTGAAAGTTTTTTTCAGATTTTGATCATTATTTGAAAAAAAATTAAAATTATTTTCTGCTTTAAGAATTTTTATAGATATATCAGACATAGAGTTAAACTTGTTTATTTGTGCAAGATTTTTAAATCGATGAACGTCTAAAAATGTTTTTATGTATCGTTTAATTCATATTCTCAATATTTAGACACTAAAAAATTTTTAATAAAATAAATCTTGGTCATCTGCTTGCGTTTCTACATAAGTAGAAAGAAATAAAAATATTTCTTTGATAGTTACAATGTATAAGCCTGCAATTTAGCACAAAAATATATTTAAAAAGTTCGGTAAATTAGTGAAATTGTAAAAATTCAAATCAGAGAAATATTCGAGTGTTTGAATCGCGATATAAGATTATAAATAAATTTTGTCACATATAATTCATTTATTAATCCACATCGATATGTCTTTGTGTATTTAAAAATTGCAAAGATATTGAAAAAAATAATAACGAAGATACTCTAAGATTATGCTTCAAATCATATATTTTGTCAAGAATGAAAAGTTATATGTATATATCGACTGAATTAATCAATAATATCGATGTTAAGAAGTTTGTTTCATGAATATTAAAAAAATAAAAAGAAATCAATGTGAATAATTTCATAATTTTTATTTCGTATTGCTTATCAGCTTATTAAATAATATAAGAGAATGTTAAGCTTAACCATTTTTTTAAGTTCAATTATTATATTTTAAAATTAAAAAGATTTAACGATTGTGTCTTCTTTGTTATGATTATGCTATTGACTGAATGTTTAAAATAATATATAACAAAAAAGTCATATATTTGAAATTTTGTAATTAATATACAATTATTTTCGTTTTAAAAAAAATCTTAAAAACGTTCAAAAATTTAATTGGATATTTCCATCCGTTTAAAAATATTAGATTTGTTAATTGATGATAAATTCAATGATATAAAAATTAATAAATCACACAAAATATTTTTATTTGGTTCATTTTTTAATTCTTAACTGTCATGGGCATTTTACAATTCTGTACAAATAGCTGTTACCTTTCTCTTAAAATTTGCATCATAAAATACTTTTTCGAATTTCTAAAACAATATTTATATGATTTAAATCAACATTATTAGACGATGATCTTTAAAAAATTTTACAACAAAAAGTATGATAAAAATTCTCGAGATTGGTTCTAAATATATTATTCTAATTTTAAGCTTAAAAAGAATGTTTTTATATTTTGATTTCAAATCATTTAAATAATTTAGATCGAATATATTTTTTAATATATGTTCAAAATATTTATGCAATTGACTAAATTATATTAACTCATTTGATATTCACACATTTTTGTACGATTTCAAACGAGCACTTATTATGTTAATTTTTTGTCCAAAATTACTTTTAAATTTTTTCATAAACATGTTTATTTTAACAAATAAAGTTATTTTTAATTATAATAATATCATAAATAAATCAAAAAATATAAGAAAAATATATAAATTTCTTGAAAAATACATTTCATTTTAGTCATGATAAATATGCCATAATTTATATATTTCAATAAATCAACCATTTTTAATTTATTTCTAACAAATAAAAATAATTAAATTTTTTAAAAAATGTCAAAATATCTTTCTAAATCTTAATATATTTAACTCTTAATTTAAATACTTTGATTTATTGTGAAAGAATAAAAGTATATTAAATTTAAATTCTTTGTATCAACAAATATTATATTGTTAAAACCTGTATGAATATATATGAAATAATTTGAAATAATTAAGATTTAAATTAATTCAGGTACTAAAAAAATATTTTTAGAATTAGATAACAAACAGATTTTAATACATGATATGTAAATGTTTAAAGCTATTTATAGGATGTTAATTTGATTGATGAAATCAAATAAAAAATTAATATGAAATAAATTCAAAATATTTCAGATATGATTACTGTTAGATGATTGTTCATTTTTTTCAATAATCAAATGAAAAATAATAATTATTATTTATTCAAAATTCATATGATAATATAAAAAAAATCTATATTTAAAACAATTAAAAATATTTGACACCAATAACATTTTTATAATAAGAAAAATTGAGATGAATATATAAAATAAGAGTAAATTACAAAAATACAGTAGGAATCTGAGGAGATAAACTATTAAATATCGTATTTAAATGATAGGAAGATCATGTAATCAAGTTCAATCGAATAAAATTCAAAAAATTTTAATTTTCACTATTTAATAATCATCTTCTAAATATTCATTATATTAATGTTTGTTAGAGATGTAATTTTTCTTTCAAATTTCTTTTAGGCTGCAAGTAAGCATGTTTGAGATCGTTGAATTGGCAATTAATATAATATTTAAACCAAATGATACATTCTTTGATATTTTAAAAAATATCTGTTATCAAATGTTTTCACAGTACTAACTATTTTATTTTAATTATCTATATACAGATAGAGTTTCTGAAAAAAGACTGAGATAGACGAATATTATTTCTAATTTTAATTTTTTTTGAAATATTTTGATGAAAAATTTTCATCAGTAATTTTAAATATTTTAAATCTAACAAATAAAATTTTATGCCAATTAAAAATCTTCAAGCAATTATAACATTAATTATTGTTCTGTTTTATGATATACAAGATTTATTAAAAAGTATCACAAAAATATCTATCATAATAAAATTGTTGATTTTTTGTATAGTATCAATAAAGTTTATTTACATTTAACAAATAAAGCACATTGACAGATGGCGTTGATATATTCTTATCAAAAATATATAATAGCATTATAACGGGAATAAATTTAATAATTTTATTGTTATAGTTCTCTGTTGATATACATGATATCTATCCAATATAATTTTTGAAGAGCTTATTTGAGAATTAAATGCATGAGTATAGCCTATAATATTTGCCTAACAAGATATCTGAACCATTTTAATCAAAAAATTTTAATCTCAAATAATTCAAATATACTATATTTTTTTGATGTCATAAAATAAAAAAGATGCTCATTTTTGTAAAATATTTTAAAAATATTTTTTTCTTTTCATAGTATATTTAAATTAATATAGATCTTTTTTAACAAATCAAAGAATAAATTGAATTTATAAAATATAATTTTCTCCTGATATTTTAAAAATGCGAAAAATTAAAATTTTGAAATTTATTTATACTTTATCACACAATTGTTTAGATTTATTAAAAATAAAATATCACAAAATCTACTGTTTATTTATGTATTAATACAAATGAATTTTGTGAAGAATTAGCTTTTGAATATGTAATAAAGTAAAATATATAAAATAATTTCAATTTTATATTTGAATATTTTAAAAACTACGTATATCCTATCGTCACATAAAAAATTTTTTAAAAATAATTTATTATAAAATTAACTAAATATTACCTTTTGTTATAATATAAGCTTATAAGCATCTCTACGAAAGATTGTATGAATATGAATTTCAAAAAATTTTGATAAATAAAAAATAAGAACAAATTAAATTTTTTTAATACGTATCTTATTTTATGTATATTTTAAGTTTTCATATAAAAGTTTTTTTTAATATAGCATAACATTTTTGCATATATTTCCGGGATAATTGTATAATTTATAATAAGATTGATTAAAATAATTATAAAGCAAATTATCTGTAAATAACTCATTAATAATACCAGATAAAGTTCTAAATAAAAGTAGAAAAGTATAAACAAATATAATTCAATTTGTAAATGATATATTATTCAATTTCAAATGTAATTTAATCAAGAATTTTATGTATGATTTCCTTTTAATAATTAATAGAATATTATCTGGTTATTATTTGAAAATATTGGGAAATAATTGAGCATGTATCATTCCTATTCAACTAAATATCAAATAAATATATATAAGAAAAGACTTCAAACAATATGAGGATTAAATCCATAAAATAAATATTTTAATATAGCAATTTTTTATTACTCTAATAAAATTATACATATATTACTGATTTAAAATCTATTTTTTACAATAGTACTTCTTAAATGGTCAGCCGTTTAACATGTGGTGTTCAAAAATAAAATTAAAAAGTAAAATAAGATTTATCGTCATTATATTTATTAACTAAATAATAAAATTTGATACATATGAATTTGTCATTATCAACAATAATTAACAATAAAAATGATCGTTTTTGGATACCTTTAAAAATATTTTTTAAGATTGATTGTTTATCTTTCGATGATAGTTTAATCAGTTAATTTTAAATTTCATATTATATAACTCAAAAATAGATATACATAAATCATATTCAAATTACTTTTCACCAGTGTTTAATTCTGTGAATACATACTCATCATTTAATCCTTAAGGATATAGTTTACAAAATAATTTTTCTGAAATTATTTTTGAAGAAACCATAGTTTATTTTTCTAAATGTAATATAAATATTCTTCTTTATTTAATATATCTTCAAATCATACCTCAAGCATTTAATTTTATCGAAAAAATATAAATTTAGATCTCGTCTATATTTTCAATTTATGAAAAGATATTATTTATACTATAATTATTAAGTTCAAGAAATTTCGTTGGTATCAGTAAAGGATCATAATCTATCATTGTTTAAACTTATAAGTATTAATAATTAGGAAATCAGTTTGAATAAGATCAATATAACATTTAAAATAATCCTTTGAAAAATATTTTAAGCATTATAAATACTTTTAAATGATTTTGATAGATTATATTTTTTAAGAAATCTATGTATATTACTTGAGATATTATAACCAAATTAATAAGACACAAAAAGTAAAAACTAGTGCGTTTTAATGGAACTCTGTATGAACTTATGAATCTTAATTTACATGTTTTTTTATTTTACAAAAATTGCCATTTTACATTTTTATATCTGTTTATTATTCGAATGATATGAAAATTGTATGTGAATTCAATTTTTACAATCAGTCAAGTATCTTTCATGTTAAAAATATTATATAATTATAAGCTTCATATTATAAATTATATTAACAAATTTTTACTAAATTCGAATTTATAATCGATTTGAAATATTTTAACATTATCAAATCTTTATAATATGATTTATGTATTTCAAAATGTAAAAAAATACTTTTTCAATTTAGGTATATATATCATTATTTAGATTCTCATAAAATTAGAATTTATTTGAAATATTTTCAAAGATAACTCTGTTTGTATAAATTACATGAAACCTATATTTGATAAGACTGACTATTTTTTGAACATAATCAAATTTATAAGGAAAGTATTCACAATTATCTTTCTATTTATTGTAAAATTTATAATATAAAAGAAATTTTATTCGTATAAATAAGAGAAGGTTCAAAAATAGAATAATTTTGATATATAATTTTAAAATATTTTAATTTATACTTTGCAGATTGAAATTAAATCTTTTTGAAATTTTCATATATATAAAAATGTAAAAATTTTTTATCAGATCGTAAATTTAAACTATATTCTTCAAATGTTTTTCAAATAGGATAA
Organism: Neodontobutis hainanensis; assembly: GCA_024349245.1. Taxonomy (NCBI): domain Eukaryota; kingdom Metazoa; phylum Chordata; class Actinopteri; order Gobiiformes; family Odontobutidae; genus Neodontobutis; species Neodontobutis hainanensis. The sequence continues at coordinate 3,567 of JALDNG010000976.1, read as the reverse complement.
AATTAATATTATTATATAATGTAAGATAGATATTTTTAGTTTTGATTATGACAATTTGTTTAATTCGGTTCGACTTAGCTAACAAATATGATCATTTATTTTTGATTTTTTTTCAATTTTAAATTTCTATATTGAGGAAAATGTGACAATATCACTTGAAAATTTTCAAAGATATTAAGGCTTTATAAAATACTATTAAACACATTAAGATATAAATTTTAATAAAAAATTTAACAATTTTTTTTTATTTAAAAAACAAAATCTTTATACTATGAAGATATTTTTCAAATAAAAATGCATTTTTTAGATGTTTGATAAATCGAATAATTTTAATATGAGTTTTAGCTATTAAAAATATTTAATTCAACTTTTAACTTATCTGAAATAAAGAATTAAAGATTATTCTAACACGAATGTTAAAAATTTTAAATAGTTAAATTTAATAATTATTTCTTTTTAATATAACACTGTTTTCAACGACTATTTATTATGATTTTATAAATTTTATTTGCATGTAATCTAATTATACTACCACAATAGAATAAAGATGATTTGAAAATGATTGCTTATTGTGTAGATATATTGTAGAATTTAATATTTTAACAGAGATGTTAAACATACTTTTAAAGTTTTTTCTTTAAGATATTAAAATTTTTTTATATTTTCGAATTACTGTCTCATGTTTATCGTATGGATATATGTAGTCTTTTTTTAATAGCTAAATATTTTAACTTATTTTTTTAATCTCTGAATATTGACATTATATTTTTCCATATACTTTAACTGATTAAAAATTTTTTTAATGTTTACTAATTTTTTAGATATGAATGTTTCAGTTTATTTTTGATCAAATCAAACAATATTTTCATGTAATTTATATTTTAAAAATATTTATATTTATAAATTGTTGTGAAATTGACGAACTATAAATAAATCACAAAAAACTACATCAAATAATACTATCGTAATTTTATTTACTGATTTATACAAAAAAATTAACTAAAGGCTAAAGAGATGTGATTTTACATTAGATATTTTCTATTTTGAGTTATTGTTTTGCAAATATCAATTTAAACATAAGTATATCGAAATCACGAAAATAAACTAGATTAATTAGATTATAATAATGTAGTTTTTTTTATTTTATATTTTTAGAATTATAAATTTGATTTTTTGATTATTAGGACAAAGAAATTCATTGATAGCTATATAATATTAAAATTTAAACTTATGTTTAAGAAAGATAAAAAACAACCCCAAGTATTAAAATGTATATGAGTAGAATACAATGAAAACTACACTTATTTAAGAATTAAACTAAACATTATTAAGATAAAATTTATGAAGTAAAAAATATTTGCAAAAGTAAGATCAAAAATCATTTAGAAAATTTAATTTTTTATGAATAATATAAAAAATTATTCTTTCTAAAAAATTGGCATTCTATTCAAACTAACATTATTACCAAAATTTTAAAAATATTTTTATTTTATAATGAATGACAAACAAATAATTAATATGTTTATGATCAACAATCTTCAATCAAATTAAATTTTAGAATGAAATTAACAAATAGAATAATTTTATTTTTTGATTTCTCATGTGAATAATGGTTTCTGATTCGAAAAATGTTATTCTATGTTAATAATAAAAATTAAAGGATGGACGAAAAACATTTTAAACGTAAATAATTTTTTCCACATTTAAACGCTATTTATATTAAGAATTACATCTTTTTTTAATTTAAATGACAATTAATATTTATTCTTTGATTAATGAGATGTTTTTACTTTATAAATCTAAACTTAATTCTAATTCAAAAAATACATAAAATACAAAACACTTATGGTAAAAGTACTCAAATTACGTTTATAATAATCTTAAATATTTTTTATATTTATATTTGAACGTTTTGAAAATTTTTATTTCAATTGAAAATAATCGAAAATTAATGTTTTAGTATAATTATGTCATTAAAGCATATTTATCATTGTCATTGGTTGATGCGAAATTTATTATTTTAATCATATCTGGTAATAATTGTAATTAAATGCTAAAAATTACATAAAATATAACATTATATCATTCTTAAAAATTAACGTGAAGATTTTAATCAAATAGAATTTTATTATCTATCTAGTTAAATCAAAGTGTGCTTGAAGTTGAATCATTTAAAGATGAATAATATAATAAACATAAATAATTTTTCAAATTGTTTTTTATATATGCGAAGGAAAAATGAATTTTTTCAAGTTGTGATAATAATTTTTCTTATTGATACATGAAATCAATAAAGTTTTGTTAATAAATTCGTGGATTTACATTTTGATTATAATGTTAATTAACAATAAATAATTTATTTAACTTTATTAATTTAATTTTTATAAGATCATACAATTAATTCATTTCAAATTTACGAATGATGTTTGCTGTTATATATATATTAATTATAACTACAATATTAAAAATAAACATCATTTTACAAAATAATTATTTTTTTGCAAAGTGAGAAATAGCTATTGAATCACATATTATTCAATAAAACCTATTAAGAATTGAACAAATTTTGTTAGTATCTGCCAACCGATCGATGATAAACTCATAAAAGTGCTCTTGTTATTATGTGATAGTATTTTAAATTAAGGCTATCATTCAACCTTATCAGAAAATGAACCTAAAAATACTCAACTTAAGAAAATATATAGTATCATTCATTAAAAAAAATTTTAAAATTATTTTTGAATGTATATAATATCAAATTTTAAGGTTTTAATATTGATATCAAAAATAAACAGATCCTTTATATCTGAAAAATGTGTATTTAAAATAAAATTGTTATCATCATTTATCAACAATCAATGTCATTTCTTTTAAACATGTGATTATTTAATAAAAACAATTTACATCTGATAAAATATTTGATTTAACTTATAATATTTTTCCAGAAATTTATATCATATCAAATGTTATAAAAATATTTTATGATTATTTAACCTGAGAATTTAAATGATTAATCAAAATCTTTTTTTTTTCAAAAAAATGAACACAAAAAAAAATGTCATTAAAAAATTGATTAAGTTACAACTTTTAATATTTTTTGCCATTTTTAAAAACCAAAGAATTATTTGAAATTAAAAATTGTCAATTAAATTTATGAAAATCAATCAAATTAAATTTTTGAAATGTAAGCTCATTTGTTTCATTTTTCAGCAAAATCAATGAAAAGCGTCAACAATATTCGGGTATTTGTGAATGATTGGAATCATTCTCTAAAATTAGAAAAAAATGTTAAAAAAATTTTTTAATAAATAAAAATCAATAAGATTTATTGATTTAATAAAAATATTTAACATTTATCAATTCTAAAATTGGTTATTTCTATGTTTTAATATTTTTTTAATAAAACTTATAATTTTAAATTAAGTTTTTTAGTGAAATTTAGATAAATAATAAATGTCTTAAATTTTTATATTATAATATTTTTAAATTTTTGTATAAATAAAATTTCAAAAAAATAATATAAAAAACAATTAAATTGTCAATTTTTGTTACCATTATGATATTTTT